>VOPJ01008040.1:0-15891 GCA_014673585.1 Semibalanus balanoides
GGTTTTCAAGTTATTGCGGAAATACGGGAGGGGGGTAATATTTACCCCCCCCCTACGCCGCGCGGGTTAACTCGGCTCCTATAGTAAGTAGACCAGAACAAAAACATTGTTAGAACCGTTATCAAAAATCCTTTTGAAACTTTTTCAGACTTTTTTCGCTCACGTCAAAACTCAGGTCACCAGAGGTCATCAAAGGTCAAATTTTAAAATTTTAGGATAGCGCTCCAGAAACCCCAAATATATCGGAAACTATGCTATCTAGAAACAAACGTAAGAAAAACTATCGCTAGCCATTGAAATTTTAAATCGCACGATAGTCCTCAAAATTGACCTCAGGTCAATAGTTTGGGCTCTACAGGTCATTTAATTCTAAAAAGTTAATTTTTGTAAAAAATATGTTTGCGAATAACTTCTTACCTAACAAAGATAACGCAATACTGTTTACGCCAACGTGTTTTTCTTCTCGTCAATGCGCTTTTAATTATGTCACATTCAATCATGTTAGGTCAACTTAAAATAATTACCTCAGGTCAAGGTCAAGTGGTGACCCAAGTAGGTCATGTTGCAAATCAGGAGATGTGTCTTGACGAGACAAGCACATTGGTGAAAGTTACAATTCTCTATCTTCATTATGTTTATAATTATTGACGAAAAGGTGTTAGAGACCTCGGATGACCTCAGATGACCCCGTAAGGGTCCCTGAGCAAAACCTGCACTTGGATCATACATAGTATCCTTTTATAACATTGTCCAGAAGGAAATGGACTGATATCGTTGAAAAAGAAAGCATTTGAATATTTCTCCATTGACTGGGAGGTCACAAGACTGGGAGGTCATGGGAGGTCACAAAACTGACCCGACTCAGGTCACCGATATAAAAAACGAGTTACACATTTTGCAGATGCTGATAACTTGATGTAATCCTAAATGTTTGATATCGATCCGTTAGAAACTGTGGTCATGGCACGACCGCAAACTGTTTTGTAGGTGGGGTCACTGACCTGTACCTGGCTGACCTGACCCAGTGGCGTGGCCAGATTTTCGCTCAGGGAACATTGGTCGGAAAAGGGTCCAAATGGTCTCGAAAGGGCCCTATTTTTTTATTTTTTTGTACTAAACTTACTTCTAAGCTTTAAAAGGGCCCTTCATTTTTTTTCGTTTTCCGGTCGGCTTTGTCTGAAATTGTTTCCAAATAACTCGACATAAACGCCAGCCTGCTTCACAAATCATTAATTTGCATCCGGACTCAAAGGTCAAAGGTCACAGAACGAATACGATGTTTTTAAGTTGGTGTAATTAACCTCTTGTTGTTTTCGTTTACCATCCGATTTCATCGCAAAGAGCCCGAAATGACTCGTCGTCACGCCAGCTTGCATCACAGTAAAACATTTTGTAGGTAAATTGCGCCGCGGAGCGGCGCGAAAATTTCGATGTTGATTTCCTTAATAGCTGCATTCTTCTGTGAAAATGCCCAGAGCCCAGAGGCCCTTTAGATTGTTTAGGTGCCCTTCCAAACTTGTCAACGCCCTTCCTACCTGTTCAGGAACTCATCTGGGATCCACAAAAAGACATAATTGGAGTGGGTGATATATATTAGATGCAAAAAGGTTTTACTCCACAAAACAAACATTTAACATGAGTTTTCGCGTGTTACCAAAATGCCCATAATCACTGACGAAGTGTTTCAATTATACCCGAAAGCTCCGATTTTGATATTTGTATGTGAAATAATTCCTCCTTCATATTTAATTTCCTACGTGCTTTGGGCCTTTCCTTCTGACCAGGAACTCTGACCTTCCCAAAGAAGTCTCTCTTGTGTGTCAAGGGAGGGGCCCATTCGGCCAGTTCAGAGGTCCTTTGGACCTGGCCAGGCCCCAGGGACAGCACTGGCTGCTTTGTCGCCCTGTTGACATGCTCAAGGGCCCTCCGACCTACCCAGGGGCCCCTCAGTTTGGCTAGGAGCTCATCCGTCATGTTCAAGGACCCTTCCGACCTGCCAGGACCCTTTCGGTCTAGCCAGGGGCCTCTCTGATTTGCCCAAGGAGCCCCTCCGATCTTCCCAGCGACTCTCTGGTCGGACTGCCGGCTGGGCTGCTTTGTCGCCCTGTCGACATGCTCAAGCGGATCCCTCTGACCTGCCCTGGGCCCCTCCATGCTGACTAGGGTCCAATTCTGCATGTTCAGGGGCCTATCTTAACCGCCCAGGGGCCCTTTTGATCTGTTCAGGGACCCCTTAAATCTGTACAGGGGCGAATTAAACTTCCCAGGACCCCTCTGGTCTGTCCAAGGGCTTACTAGCCTTCTAGGGGGCCCTTCCAATCTGGCAAGGGACTGCGCTTGCTGCTTTGTCACCTTACCGACATGCTCAGAGGAAACCTGCCCAGGAGCCCCTCTGTGCTGGCAAGGGTTCCATTCGACGTGTTCAGGGGGCCCTCTTTGGACTGATCAGGTTCCCTTTCGGTCTGGTCAAGGGCCCCTCTAAACCCTGCAAAGGGCTCTTTCAACTTCAGGGCCCCTCTGGTCTCAAGAGTCCTCCAGCCTGCTAAGGTTGCCTTTAGACCTGCCAAGGGACTGCGCTCGCTGTTTGCGCCCGCCGACATGCTCAGAAGGGCCCCGACCTTCTCAGGGGCCCCTTGTGCGGATAGGACGCATTCGACGTGTTTCAGGGGCCCTATTACCCGACAAGGGGCCCTTTCAGTCTGGCCAGGGACCCCTCGACATGTACAAGGCTCTTTTGAACGCCTAAGGGGCCCTCTGGTCTTTTCATAAAGGGTCCTGGAGGCGCTTAATGACCTCTGAAGTGCTCTAAGCTCGACAAGATCACGCTCACGTGGGTCTTCCGACTATTAAGAGCCCATAATACCGCGCTTCGCGCGTTCTCGTCGGCCTTTCGGCAAGCTGCGCGCGCGAAATGGGCCCCCGAGCCTCGAAAAGGCCCTTTAATGCTCAGGGGATCCTAGGATCCCTAGGATCCCCCCTTGGATACGCCCCTGACCTGACCTAACCTGATTACGAAGCTTGAATTTTCGCCAAAATGTGCGGAAAAAGGATCAATGATTAGTTATGCACAAATTTGGCGGCGCTACGCGCGGCCGTTTTTTTGTATCTTGAAGAAACAGAACTGGGGTGTTTTCAAATACCCCCCCCCCAGTGGGGCGCGGGTTAATCTGGCATACACATGGTGAACGCATTAGAACCTTTCGAGACTTAATCCGCAAGCTCCCGTAGAGTTGTAGAACAGTAATTGCCGAGATGTCAGTGAATCCTCAACATTTTTTTTACTTCGATAACCATCTGGTCGGCAGCAGTGACGTCACGGAGTCGGTCCAATCCAGCAGTAACCAACCAAAGGGGGTGCACGTATCGTGACTGGATCCCGACAATCCGTTCACGCGTCTCCTTTGCTAAGAAAATGTAGAGTGGCGATGGCTATAATGAGCGTATAACCGAAAGTGACCTGTCCATGGTGCGCAGAGCTCTGAAAATAAATACAGAGACAAAACAGCATTCGCGAGAGATTTTCTTACCGCAGTTAAATCTTCAAAAGAGAAACGCGGGCGACCTAGACGTGTCTGTATCAGCCATCGCCACTGCCACCATTTGGCCAACAGAGCAAGTGTGGAAATCGTTCGATTTTCGTGCTTCTGCAAATTGGAATAAAACAGAAATCCATGTCACGCAGAGGCCCAAACCATCGGCGGCATTCCAGCGCGGCACGCGTCTTTGGCTCCAGCAAACTTTGAGTTTTAGATTAACAATTATTTTGAAGGCGTTAATTATTTTAAATTTTATAAGTGTTTCTGCGTCGACTCAAAACTATTGTGTTGCTCTGCCTCATTGTAAATTATTTTATATCGTAACTGATATGCATGTAGTCATTGATAAATGTAGTCATTGTGTTTATGGAAATCATAAGAAAAAACGATGATTTAAGTACAGACTATGGTATATGAGAGTTATCAACAGAGAATGTTCTAAGAGTAGCCATGGATATGTGACACTCCCGGACGACGCTTTCCAAGTCATTTACTTGGGAACGGAAATGTGTGAGAAACTCACGCTGCTACAATTCCGTCAATGCATACATACATTAATGGTAGTTACGGTTAACTGTAATATAAGAACATTAACTACAAGCGATGCACGCAACGAGTTACGACCAAATGGATGAAAAGCACGTGGGTACTGTGTCTCAGGGGGTAGTTTCTAATTTCGTTAAAGGGCGAGCTCAGCCGCCCAGCAGAGACTTAACTTAGCTTCCCCAAGTTAAAACAAGGAAAGAGGGTCGAATCCAGTGATAAATAGCTAATTGTATTGAGTTTGATTGGGTAATTTATTTCCATTCTTTCCGCTGCTGCAGTCCACCTCCATGAAAAAGCTACGCCCCTTCTGTGCCAAGCATAACTTATGTTGCCTGTTGTCTGTCAGTCATTTGTCCCAATAAACTTTCAACTCCAATAAGTGTCCCCGAACAACATACAAATATGTATTAGCGCCTCACATAACATTTCATAGCCAGCACACACACTCGGTATAAATATTCCGACTAAGGAGAATGATCGAATGCTCTTACCGAACTATCACGACAAACAGATATCCTCTACCACAATGTCATGCGGTTGGTTTTTGACAGCCCTAGTATGGAATGATTTTGATCCCAGACTGTTTAAAACATTGTCACCAAGAATATCAAGTATTGACCGGAGATGTCGTCTTTGCACGTTGAGGGGTTACCAAAATTATACACCTATGTATCTAACAGCACTCATCCATTTGACCTTGAAGATAGGTGGTCCAGTTGTCTGCCAGGAAAGGTACCAGGCGAGCTGAGCTATATAAGCCGCCTCTCACTCCACACTGGCATCAGTTGTGTTAAACTCTCACCAGCTCCACTCCAGACATGGAAGGTGAGCCGATTCTAAACCGTGAAGTCCATGTGGTGTTTGTTGAAGTATATGTATGTGTTGACGATTTATTTATCAGCTAAACACTATATCACATTTTTTACATGGTTTCCCGTCTTTTTCTTCCCTCTGCGCATTCCAATGTATTGCCAATATAATGGCATCAGCTTAAGTGCAATATAATATGCCGTTCCGCAAAATTCATCTTAAACTTGTCTTAACATTTTCTTATTTGTTTTGAATCTTGGGAATCATTTATTTGTTTACCACACACGGTACATATCAATATCAAACATTTCATATACCTCCACATCGTTGATATGCCATATCGATCTGTTCTTATACAAAGGCTTTCCGCTCTGATTCTCTTTTTTCACAATCAGAACCTTTATATTTGTCCGTAAAATTCGCTCTTTTGCAATACGAAATCTGGGCTAGTTAAGAATGCAGATAATTAATATCACAGAAAGAAAGCTTACTTCAGCAATTGCGTAGAGTCTGGTATAACGTTATCTGTCTGTTTCCAGCTGTTCATTGTTGCCGCCGTTCTGGCCGTTGCCGCCGGTGCCCCGGCCCCAGTCAGCCCAGCGGCTTACCGCCCCAGGTTCCTCCGGCCCTACAGAGCGGCCCCTACCTAACCCGGAGCCCCAGTACTACTGCAGAAATGAGTCCGCCTCAGGCGTATGCCTTCGACCCTACGCCCGTCAATCGACCCTTAACCTACGATACTTCGGGAGCTAACATTTGCCGCCACGCAGTAGCGAGAAGAGAGCGACGGGCCACACACGCCAGGGCTCTACACCGGTAAGGCTCGTGCCTGACGGCCGCATCCAAGACCGTCAAGTACGCTCGCCGACCACCTATGGTGGAAACAACGCCGGAGGTCACCTACGAGGAGAGGCCAGGCACCCGAGTAACAAGCCCGCCGTCCTACAAACCCGCACACGTTCCTACAAGCCCGCCCCGGCCCCTTACAGGTCCGCCCCGCCTACAAGCCAGGTACTAGAAAATACGGTACAATTTGAACTGAATAACCAGCGAAGTTTGTTGATCGTTATGTAATGTGTGTTCCTGTGCTGTGTAATAAAGTATCAAACCAAATGAAAATAATCGGATTGTTCCAAGAAGACCTCGCCTTGCGTGCTACTGCCTTAACCCGCACCGCGCTGGGGTCTCCAACCGAACGCGCTCCACTGAGGGGAGGCAGATTCGTTATCTTCCGCACAAATAACCGCAGCGAGACGCACAAGGTCGCAATCAAAAGCTCGCAATGATACGCATCTAAAGCATATGCAAAACTGTCGAAATAATGTCACATGCAGGTCACGGTCAGGTAAAGAGTCAAAATGGAGATATCTAAGTTTTTGGCCATATTTTCCATTCAAAGCCTTAGATTGAGGCTATATTTGCGCGAGTGTTCTCAAACGTATAATTAACCTCCTGCAATAAAAAAAGTTAAATTGTAAGTGAAAGTCATGGTGATCAGGTAACAAAATGTCACTGTTGGCAAAAGGTCTAGACAAATCATGCGACATATGCATGGGCTGCTTTACACGCATCATTCGATATTAGGAGCCTTTTTGCAACCTAAGACTATGAAAGGTCAGAGTCAGGTCGTTTAAGGTCAAAGTTTGAAATTGTATAATTTAGCTAAAAAGACATGTTCATATAACAGTTTTGTCTTAGCAATACAGCTGTGGGCTGTGGGTATTTGTCTTAAAAAAATGAGATACTTGTACAGTCTAGGGTAAATGTTCCGCCCACTGCTCGGCGCTAGAATCGGGTCAACCGGTGCTGCACCAGTGGAATCAAAAAGGAACTATTACTAAGCTCACCCCCCGATAGGTGTCGCAAAGGTAGGAACACACATCGAGTTTGGGAGTCACTGTACTGGTACCCGCTGTACCATGCCGGCCCGGCGTGGCGCAGGTTTGATCTTGACCTGACGTCAACCCACGGCCGGGGTCAGAGGGGGAGCAAGAAAGTGGAGATAAGTGGAGATTAGGTCGTCCACTGGGTAAACATACGGGGATTTAAGAGCTTGGAGTCCTGCTTTGGGAGCTACCGTGGTTGATGAAAAGAAGGAATCGCAGGTATTCATAGGCAGATGGGCTGATTATCCCGTCAATGGCTGGGTAGAGACGAAAAATGCCCCTCTAACGGACTTTTGTATTAGCTTAAAAACNTAGCTTTAGCCATCAAGGGCATATTTCACCTCCGGGACGCAGTGATCCAAAATCGGAAAGGACTGCGTCCCGAATCGGGACGCAGTCAATACGTTAAAATATGCCCTGCTGTGTGTTTAGGCGCCCCGTCCTGCTGAAGCCACATATACTTCATGTCTTTGCCATGCTTGTCATTGGCACGCCTCCAGAAACTATCAAGTACCGCCTCATAGCGCTCCTGATTGACTGTAGCTGTCTTGCTGTTGGACTCTTGGAACCAATATGACCTGATGACCCCTCGGCTGCTCAACCCACACCAAACAGTAACCCTGCTGCTCTGCAGCGGCATGTCCTTCACCATGTATAGGTTTATCGCTTGACCAAAATCGACTGTTCTGGGAATTGGCGGTGCCTTCCAAATAAAAGTGTGCCTCATCCGAGAACCAGATGTTGTGGGCAAAGTTGAGATTAAACTACTTTGGCAATTTACTGCTTGCTTTATGGAAACATTGCTCACAATAATCAAACGTATGTCAAACAAATTTCCATGAAACTAAGCACATGCATACATAAAATCATGTAAATTGCTTGAACGGTTTTTCCGTGGTGAAGAAACTAAATGTTTCCATCCTTTTTGGTCCACCCGGTACACCTGAAGACAGTTAACGTTTAAACTGTTTCCGCCGCCGGCTCCAAAGAATAACTGAACGCAGGGGGATGTCATCGCTATCTCCGTAACGTGTCCAGAAATACACATGACGTCACCCTTGTAGTCAATTCTGGCGCATGTCGCTTGCGGTCGGTTTAAACAGTTTTTCGCAAATAACTATTTAGCAAAGAAAGCTACAACGAATATGTTGATGTCATCGTATTTGTCTTCTCAGGACGCGTCGATTTATACTAATTTTACGTGGTTTAGGTCAAATTCAAAAGTTTTCAACCAACACGGCGCGAGATATGGGTCTGGAGCAGATTTAACACAGCTGAACTTTGGTGATCTCTAGTTTCCTCAATATTTACCTGAGCCAAAAATGATCAAAAAAACATTTCTATTGTGCCTTGTTATGAGCTTTCTATTGGCTGTCTTTCATTTTTATGCTAATTGTTAAAATTTACTAGCTAGACTCTCAAAATAGCATTAGCTACAATGGCGGAAGAGGCCGATGGATACACGTGACGTCACGATCTGACGTCATGATCACGTAAAATCACCGGATGACTACCTGATATATATGGCCTTGACTGAACGTAAAACGCAATATATTGGAATAATTTACTTGTTTAAACGATAACAGAAGCAGTCTCGACGGGGAAAATAATCACAATTAAATTATATATATATATATATAAATATATATATATATATATATATATATAAATATATATATATATATATATATATATATATATATATATATTAGGGTGTCCCAAGTCTTAATAGTGAAAATCCAACATGGCGGTATCGATACCATACCAGCACACTTCGCCCTTGCTCGTACATGTACGAAAATGATTCAGTAAGTTTCATCAAAATCGTATTTTTTGTGGTAGCACAAAATGATTGCTTCTCTGGAGAAAATATCACGAAATAAAGAAAACATCACGAAAATAATCAGAGGGAAAATGAGGAAAATGGATGGTGATTTATTCAAAGGCGATGGTCAGGGACAACGTACTAATAACACATAACATCAGCTAATGAGTCCCAAACCCCGGAAGGGTCTTTCATCACCTCTTTAGCTGTCCGACTTCAGACTTCCTTGACCACCATGGTCTTCAGCTGCTCCTTTGTCTTTGTCGGCACCGCCCGCGTGTGGAGCGGGACTGTCCTCAGGAGGAACTGCGTCTGTTCCTCGCTCTTGGTCCGCTGACCGAGGAATCGCTTTACGAGGGCGATGCTATGCTCGGCTACGTCGTTGATCACACGGAGGGTGGCAACCCGCTTCTGAGCCAGCTGATACAGGGGGTTGGATGCTCAAGTCGTCACATCTTCGTCGAGGAAGGTCTGCCTTCCTAGCAGACCTTTGATGAGGTTCGAGGATCGGACTGTTGCCCGGTTGGAAAGTGGTTCCTGCAGGATGAGATTCTTTCACTGAAGTCGTCGTGAGCTGTTCCTTTAGTTCCGGTCGTGTCTTCATGGCCTGGACAATGGCGATCTTCTCCTTCTCGTCCACTCTCTCGTTGAAAGAGCGCGAGCCGATCAGACCATCAACAGATACCACAGGTGTCGGCGCATGGCACGGTCGGCAACAGCGGCCACGTTCCGATCCCCAAAGTCCGTGATGTCTCCTGGACGAAGTCCTTGTCGTTCTTCGGGGCATGGGCGGAGATGGTCGCTTCGTTCTAGTATTTGGTGTACACCATCGCCACGAACAACGACATTTGCATCATTCCCTCCTCCTCCCGACGGGTCAGTTTGAGCTGATCGGCAAAAAGCATGATCTGTATGGCGTAAATCCCCTTCGCCATCCAGCGGGCCGCCGGGCCATATGGTGAGCGCCAGGATCTCTGAAGGACTTCGGCATGTCACCGCCCAGGAAAGCGAGACAGATCAGCTCTTGGTAGTCTTCACGCGGATGAGATCCAGCCTCCAAGAGCTGGCGCAGGAGGTTGATCATGAGACTGCCGTTGTCCTTCTCGGCTTACAAGGAGGCGGTGTCCAAGGGCTAAGCCTTGCTCTTGTCGATGAATGGCCATGCTGTCTGCAGCAGAGTATATATATCAATGAGTAGGGTCAAGTTTTGCCCAGGAAGTGTATACGTCACGGCTGGTTCGAACTAGAACATACTGACTATGTTACCATATGAACTAGTTCTGGTATGCTTTTTGGAATAATATAAGACATAAATCATTTTTTCAACTATATATAGGATTGGTAGCCTCATCGGAAAATGATCTCCTGAGTAATATTTAATACAATTTTGTGTTTAATTAGGATTGTAATTTTTTTAACTTAATTTACTTTTACTTGTTATACTAAATTGTCAATAAATATATTTTCATTGATATGGAAACATAATCTAGTACAGCTGTACACAAGTTTGTAATTTAATGCGCAAAATTTTCGAATCACTGTGCGTCTTACTGCGTCGGCAGAAAAGCGGACGGCTAACTAACAGCCTTGAATTTTTGCAGCAGCCTTGGTCCTTGGAGTTCACTTTGGAGTTAGGACTGTTTTGACAAGTCGCAAACAATTTGTTTATTGATGTTTTTATAATTAATAAATAAAGAAAAAATGAGATTTTCGTTAATCACAGATTTGTGAGAATAAAATTATCTCAGGTTATTTGTAACATTGCGAACGTCCAAAACTTACTGGCTTCACTAGCGGTCCCTGGCGGCGCACTCGCGTGCGGTAAATAACCATTAGTTTCGTGGTTTTTGCGTGCAAAACGAATTAACGTCTGCTGGCGTTATTTCATTTTGACAGAGTAATTATGTCATTTGTATATCCAGTTTGGATGCATTTAAAATAGTCAATTTAGGTTTCTTGCATGTAAGACACATGGTAATATGTGGAAAGAACTTGGAATTAAATTTCGTCAGGCATTGGGAAGGCGACGGTAGTCTCAGTTACGCCGGTGGCTGGCCCCGGCCGGTGGGTGCCTAGCCCCGCCGGAACGCTCCGAGAAGTATTGTGGACGAGATTGGATAAGAATCACCTCATGTAAAATCGGATACCATGCCAGGAATATTGAAGAGACGAGCTTTCCATTGAGTATAGAAACTTATGTTCATCTATCTCTGATACACAAATAAAAGGGGGTAACTTTCATGTCACTTTGCATTGCCTTATCATTGAAGAGCGGGATTCTCCTGCAAGCGTGACGTCACAACTTGCACCCCCCGGTCTGCAGCCTCTTGAAGAGGGCAATGTCCGGGCCAGAAAAAGGACCATGACATCTCGCTGGCTGCCCCCTCAACCGTTGCCATGGCGACCCATGACGTCAATTTGACGTCGCCTGATCAGAGTGCTGTTCAAGGGTTCCTGCGGCCGGGCGGCCAGCCGCAGAGATTAGGCTCCGCCCACTGCTGCCATACGACTCACCACAGAAGAGTGCGCCGCCATGGCAACAGACACCAAGCTGCGGCCTGTTCCAAACTTGCTCTCTGCCGCCGCCCGCGGCCTCGGGGTGTTGCTGCGGCTGAGCTGTCCCACACGGCCGACTAGGGCAATCGCTGGAAGGCCGCAGCCGTGGGTGAAGGTCATTACTATCACACCACGAACACCACCCATCCCACCGTCCCTCTACCCACGCCTGCTGGCCGCCAAGCGGCCGCAAGCAGCACCAGCAGCAGCAAATTGCGAGCGCACCGTGAACTCAGCACCCGTTGGGCGCGCACTCGTGGCCCAAGACGGCTGGCGCGGTCTGCCCGGACGATTGCCACACGCTGATCACCCTACGCACAGCCGTGTTACTCCGCTGGGTGTGGATGTGACCCCGAAGCAAAAAGCGCCTATTGCTAGACACCCTAAAGCGCTAAAAGGCTTAGTTTACACAACGAGGCAATTTTTTTGTGGCAGTAATATAGCCGAAGATTAAGGTAAATTTTACAGAAATTTAACTTTCTCACGGGACGCACCAGCACATCCTGATCGCCTGAGGGAACCGAGGGCCGCGCGAGATGAGCTACAGTTGTGTATCACCACTTGTTAATGTGACAGCGTCACCTAAACAAATCAACAGTATATGATCACTATAAAGTATATATACAATATATTATACCTTAGTTATATATTAATTTTCCGTACTATAAGGGTAAATAACTAACTTATATAGACATTAGCGATATCTAATACACATATATATATATATATATATATATATATATTATATATAGCCCTGTTTCAAATCAGCTTGGCCCTGTGCTGTAGTCAGCCGAGACTTGAACCTACCGCCCAGAGCCGGCTGTGCATCGCACGGATTTGTTCCGAATCAGCTGCCGAGTAAGTGTACATCTGCTATACCATCCATGTGGCGCTGAAAAGACTTCTAACGCATTTGCGCTAACCAAAAAGATTGTCTTATATGGGTATTATGGAATTAATAGACATATAAACAATTATTGACTACTGCATATGCATGTCCCACCAAACCACGCTGCTTTCAAACCACCCAGAGAACAAAGCGCTCTTTGGACCTATTCGATTTACAAGCCCGCCTTCAACTGGCGCCCTTGGTCGATGCGCCAATTTTATGTGCTGCTCAGCCAAGCAAACGCCGCTTTTCCCTGCACCTACTTCCTCGCAGCAGCAGAGCCGGCTGTTTCCAGCAGGAGTATGACGTCAGCTGGCGGACCGTAGTAGATACACCGTATTGATCTTTCTAGCCAATCAGTACTCTCTAATCTCCGGATCGACACCCACAGGGGACAGCTCGAATGGAAAACAGGGCCTTATATATATAATAATATATATTATATATATTATATAGTATATTATTATATTCGCGCAACATTTGGGCTTGTGATATGCCGACAATCACATCTGATATCTTATGCTTTAATACATTTCAAATAAAAAAGTAGGTGATATTTCTACGTGACAGTGTGACTGACTGCCATTCATTTAAAAGGTCAGCACAAAACGCTGCTTTAACAACGCACAAGTTGCTGCTTTAACACAGCACAAATTGCTGCTTGAACACCCATTTAAAGGTCAAACGAGATCAAGAAGGTCAAATACGGCCAAATGACACTATTTTGGTCATTTGACCTATGTGACGTCACAGGTCTCCACATTGTGTCTTATAATGCGCTTGTGATCGCACATTGACATCGGCTACCGAATGGCGTTTGAGTCGTCCCGATCAGACTGTTGGTTCCCAAGATATTGCTTCGCCGACCTCGATAATGGCCGCCATCTTGGAATTCAAATCCATATAACTATAAAAATTACCGACCGATTTCTATTTTTACGTCAAACGATTCGTTATTGTGTTGCCACAAATGTCGCTCAAAGCACACCGATCTGCGCTGCTTTGTATTCGATATATTCACGAAAAACATGAAGGGGAGTCACATAGTGTGGGGAGGCCCCCTCCTCTCCAGTGCGAGTGTAAGTCTTGGCTTGACCTGTCACATATAAATCACAGGATTGGCCTGGTTTTACATTAAAATCACACGACGTGCCTGGTTTTACATGAAAATCACACGACGTGCCTGGTTTTACATGCAAATCACAAGACGTGCCTGGTTTTACATAAATATAACACGGTAAGCCCCAGTCATAGGGCGTTTGGAGTCGCTGTCTAGAGCTGGGCGGTACTTCTGGTACATCCTGGCCACCACCTCGGCTGTGTCACCTGTCAACCAAACGACAACAGAGGTATCAGTTATCGTCTGTCAAGGCGTTAACCAGTGGGTAAGGGTTTGCTCCATCACGCTTATTCAGCATTTTAACCGTCAATTCGAAAGGTCTGAAATAATTTAGTTTAAACTCTTGTCAATTCGTACAGACAAAGTTTGACAAGGGAGCTGGCATACAGATTGTTCGGTGTGTGCTGAGAAACCCCAAAATCCGAAATTTTTCCCCTCCAAGCGACTGGTTGCTGAGTTTCAACGCAAACCGTTGAGTCCATATTGTGGTCATTCATTTCACGTCATAAATCCGTGGACCGTTTTCGCATACGTCATCAGTTAGTTACTTCACTGTGATTGCCACCGCAAACTTCGCTTTTTTGAACCGTCCGCCCGACCGCCACCGACTAGGTCGGTCAGGCGCTCGGGCACACATAGTGGTATACACGTATGCGTGTCCGGCCACTCCCTACCCGGCGCAAAGCGAGCGCCGGTCGACCCCGCCAGTCGCGTTAAAATCATCGCCTACTGGTGCACCGCCATCGTAGCGGTGCCCGGCACAGCACTGTCACTGGGAACGGGGCAAAGTTTGCCGTTCGATGCCTCTTGTCACGACACACTCGCTTGGTGACCGCAAGATTGGTGTGACGTCACATGTCATATTACTAATTTTCCAATTACAAAAATTCTGAACTTTTTTCGCAAAAATGAATGCAGAGATTGAGGCCGTAATCAGGGCATTCTTCTCATCATTCTACATACTTTTTCCCAAGATAATTCCTTAAACTCTTGTCAATTCGTACAGAACAAAGTTTTGACAAGGGAAGCTGGGCATACAGATGTCTTTGACATTCAGATACAGATACGGGCGCCATTTTCTGAAAATGATTGGTAGGGCCCCAATGCTAATTTGATATATTTCCATGTCATTCTCACCATGCAACGCCATAGACCTAATGTTAAAATGTGAAATTATTGGTAGGGCTCGGGCCCTACCAGGCCTATACAAAACGACACCCATGGATACAGATCGTGTATTAGGAGCCTCCACTAGCGGCGTGGGTTCTTTGGCGTCCACGTCAATTGTACAAGTAGAGGACGCTCTGATACAATGCATGACAGTAAAATCAGATTAAAACGCAAAAACATTGTACAAACATTGGCTACCGAATGGCGTTTGAATCGTCCCGATCAGACTGTTGGTTCCAAAGATATTGCTTCGCCGACCTCGATAATGGCCGCCATCTTGTAATTCAAATCCATAAATGTTAACGGTCTCCGACGAACCATGACGTAGTTGTGGTCTACTTCAGAACACAGTTTAGTTTGCTGGCTCGGTCCATACCTTATCGTGTTGGTGCAGACAGGAAGGACTGCTGTTCTACCAGCATTGCCGCAATACAAACAGTTGTGTGCTTGTGAATAAACTGGGTTAATGGCAATGGTGTAAGTGTAGGTTACCGCAGCGCCACCTTTGTACCTGAAGTTATATATTTGTCGCTAGGTGCGTGGCCGCTGTTTCTGATTTGTGTTTAGTTAAAGGGACACTGCCATAAGCGTAGGAGCCAGGGGGCAACTGCCCCCCCCAACATTTTCGGATTTTAACATTACGCCTATGGACGATGCATGGAAAGAATCTAATTCAAAATGCCTTTTGCCCCCCCCCCACACTTCAAATGAGTTCCTACGCCCCTGGACACTGTCACCTTAACATTAGATTTGAGTTGAGATAGCCATTTTGCGTGCTTGCAATTGTAATTATGCATGGTATAAGTTAAAACAACCACTGAGGTCGAATCACGGAGAAATTCGAGTTTGATTTTGACATCCTGTAACATTCCGAGTCCCCAATGTTATTTGAATGGGGGCCCTGAGCGATGTCGTCGTCTCTCTTTACTAAATGTTGATTAAGTCGACTTGTTTTACGTTTGGCAATACATTAGCCATACACTAGTCATATTTATGGCAGCGTGAAGGTTTTCTTTATTTTCACAAATTCCTTCCTATGCTTACGGAGGTGCGGATGAAGAAATCTGAGATTGACGACAATTCCGACGCAGGAGAGCGCTATCAAGATACCATGTAAATTTATGCTATTATCGAACAACTTACAAAGTTTATACTTGACTGACGCGTCCAACTCGGCTATAGGCGGTGTTCTCATACATGTGCAGGATGGCGAGGAAAGAGTGCTGTGCTATGACAGTCACCGCTTGTCTAAGGCGCAACAAAACCACTCAACGACGAGAAAGGAGCTGTTTGCCTGCGTGCATGTTGTGCAGCAGTTCAGAACTTACCCGTTGGGACGTATTTTTATTTGTTTTCGTTCATTTCAGTATATTTGAGAAACACCCAACAATCTCTGATACACCCAACAGATACACACAACAATATGTATGTAGGAAAGCGTATATATGTATATATTAGAGATGCAAAAATTTCCCAAAAAACAGGAACCGGCCTCGCCACCATGAGTTGGGACCGGCATCAAGCCCGGCCACTGCGGGAGAACCCACCAGGCC
>VOPJ01008042.1:0-10728 GCA_014673585.1 Semibalanus balanoides
GTGAAATACCACAGATTGAGGTGAAATACCACAGATTCGGGTGAAATACCACAACAGTGAACTTCTGATAGGTCCAGCCATATCTGGCAACACTTTGCTACTGAAAAAAAACACTAGTTGAAGTTAAATACCACAAATTCAGGTGAAATACCACAGATTGAGGTAAAATACCACAGGTTCAGGTAAAATACCACAACATTACAAATACGTCATAAGAAGGTAATTTTACCACAAATGTCCTTAAAAATAGGTAGACAAAGAATTATCTCCCCATTTATATTTGGGAGTGGCTGTGGCTGGCTGTGGCTGGCTGTGGCTGTGGGGCGGCTAGACCAGGCCTGCGTCATCCTAATGCCCTCAATGTGATTGGGCGGCTTGAGTAAATGACGTGCATAAGGGTGTCACTTTGCTATCTTTTTTCAATTTGCGTGAGTAAATATGACTTAATGTTAACAAGTTGCATGTTTTCTCGAAAAAGATTTGACGTTTTGATGTTAAAATTTATTTAAGTCCAACCATTTCTGATATTTGACATAGCAGCAATTTAGTTGTCTTTTCAATATTTTGCATAATTTTAAGCACTCCCTTAGTGAAAATGAGCGATTGTGGCGCAAAATTGCAAACACATATTTCGGAAGCGGCACCACCAACAACACAATCCATTGGGATGTCATGACTGAAATTAAACCTATTACTGTTGGGGGGAGGGGGGCGAATCGGCCCCCTTGAGGTTTTTCGCGTACAGTTCATTCATAACTCAACCCAGAATCTTTAAACTTGCTGACGTTTCCTAACATTTTATTGCACATCGAATGGTGTACTTTTTCTAAATTTAAATCATTAGGAAGGGGTCCAAGATAGTTTTTATGGGGGCGGTTCGGCCGTTTTGCCACACAATCTTTGCATGGTTAAGCACTCGTGGAGAGTTGTGTGTTGAAGGAAAGTGTTAGCGAAAACAGAAATCGGTAGAGAATTGATTGTTTTTTTCAGATGGCAATCTCGAGATTTCATAATTTTGAGTTTTGATTTTTTTTTCTCACAAAATGATACAAGTTTTTTTATTTTCATGACGTTGCAAAAAACTGGAATATATGTAAGAAGAAACATGCAAATTAATATGTTTTGAAAGTTTGAGGGTGATATCTAAATATTTGATGACCTGATGTCAGGTCAAATGCTCATCTTCCACCCCTGTAGCTCAGTGGGAGAGCGCTGGTCTTCTGACCTATCTCAGTATGAGTAGTGGCAGCCTGGGTTCGAGTCGCTTCGGCGCTCGCTATTTGCTCCTGACTGGGATGGTCTGCGGCCGTGGCAGCGGTCCCGCAGCTCAAGGCGCAGGTGACGTCAGTGAGCGGGGGCGGACCAGTGAGGGTGAATACAGTTAGTACCAGGATATGTCGAGGCACGTATAACTTTCGTCCACACTAAAGTCTGGCCGCGCGCAAACAGAAATTGCGTTCGATTCGGGTGGTCGAGGTCAGGTGCCCAGCGCAACACAGCCTCTGCTTAGCGCGGGTCCTGACCTCGGAAAGCCATCCATACAAAACATTCGGACTAAATTTATAAAAAACTTCCAATATAAATATATGGTGAAAAATGAAAAACATGGGTTTAACACATTGTACCAATCCAATTATTTCAGTATCATGTCATCTTAGGCCATTCTTGATGAACAGGATGATTTTTTTCAGTCAGTGACCTTTTGAAAGGTCATTCAAGGTCACGAACACTTTTGTATCAATAACTCGTGACAGGAACACCATAGAGACTCGCAAATGGTCTCACAACTTTTGTCTCGTCAATAGACATCTTTTGATCTGCAGTTTGATCGACTTATGTCACCTTGAATTTGACCTTGACCTTGACCCGGGGTCAAATTTTATATTTGACAAAATTGGTATGATTCGAACCGCAATGACAAGAGAAACACGATGGTATCAAAATAAGTGCTCTATATGGTTTATAAAAAGTTATTAATGATCAAACTTGTGTTTTTTGTGTAACATTTGTTGACCTCTACAGCCCAAACCATTGACCTGAGGTCATTTCTGATGACATTGCGGCGAAAGAAAATTAAAACTGCTTTAAAGTACTTTTTTCGGATTCCTCCTAGCTGCCATAGTTTACGAGATAATGGCAAGGTTTCCGGAAAATATAATGTTTTGACAAATATGACTATTAATGACGTCATTTGACCTTGAATATAGTGTCCCAAGGTCACCAAAATTTAACAAAATGGTGTTCATTGTCGACTCTAACCACATACCAAGTTTCATGTTTCTAGCTTTTATGGAAGCCGAGATCTGAAGGGGGGGTGGGCGAATAAGCCCCTCCCCGACAGATTCGTATACTTTTCATCCCTCCAGGAAAAGGGTTAAGTTGGGGTAGTTATCTCATGTTGATTTTTTCTACAAACTTTGACTTTCGCTTTCTTTTTGTCACTTTTCAAGTGACAGAAACCTACTCACAAGGGCTCTGACATGGTGGAGACGGGAGTGTGTTGACTATTGATGTGCCTCCTCCGTTTTTGGATATTTAAATCACACCTATAGGTGTGATTTACATTATATATAATGTTAGTTAGAAGTTAGAATGTTAGTTTGTTAGTTAGAAGGAACCATTAACCCTTAATGTTTGGGGCATGCTGCATGGATCCTGGAGGTCTTTTGAAATAAATTTTGATTTTTGTATGCAGTGCCTATGGGTGTAATGTAAGAAAATAAGTTGAGATCCATAGCTTGTTAAAAGCTGCCAAATGACAAATATTCACGCAACAAGTTCCTTGCTATATCTTGATAAACATAACTTGTGTGTTTTTGATGAGCTGGTGCCCGATATAAATTTCTTCCTTATGTCAATGTATCTGACCCTGCTGCTGCCGATGACACAAATGTAATAAATACATTTTCGCTTTTCGGGATCACAATCAAAGATCCCAATCACAGGAGTCAGGAGTGTTCCTGCTCAATGCGCCCACTGCTCTGCGTGGGAGCTCGCCCCGCACCTGGTCCAGATTAACCAGCTGGGGGCAGTCGTCCGGAGAGTGAGCGGCACCGCGATTTGAGTACGGGTCCTTCCGCTCCTCAGAACACCGCCTTAATAACAATACTATGCACGGGCGGAACTTTATATCTCTTTGGGAGGGTCCGAGCCCCCCTCACCAATGCTAGCTGAGCCCCCCAATAGTGCTCCGAGCCCCCAATGTTTCTCCAAATTTGTGCCCCTGCCAAATTTAAATGACTATCCTTACAGATTGTTCTGTTTTGAGTTTTGAGTATTTAATTATATCAAGATGTGACTCCATTTTAGGAGTAGGTATACGAGCATTGTGATTCCATCTGCGACTGCTTTTTCGATTATGATATTATGGATAAGTTGGTAGCATGGATTGTTTTCTGCTAACATTTCCGTAGAGCCAAGGCTCAAACGTTCAGATTAGCAAATAGCGGAGGGGGAGCATGACAATTTAGCGATCGGAGCGCTCTATTTAAATGGTGTTCAATGGAGTTTGTTGTAAAATTATTGTTTGCCTGGAACAATAAGGTTCATGCAGCCTTTTTGAGTCCCTAGTATTGCAATATCCTTAATATAAACAATATGTGCTAAAATACAAGTTTGATACACAGGAACATCGAGGGCGTCGAGCCATCAAAGGGCATCGGGTCATCGTGGCCAGAGGGACCAAGGGGTTCATGGCTCTTCCTGGAGGTTAAAGGGAGGTGTTCATCTTTAACATGGGGTTTTGAACTGAGATAGCAGTTTTGTAGAGCAGATCGAAAAATTAGTTAAGGCTGAAGATAAACTCGCAACGTAAAGTAGCTTCGACACAGGATAAGTCTGCATTTTCACCCCACCCCGAAAACACCGCCGAAAATTCGGTAGCTCGCCGCCAGGCGGGCGCTGGAGTAGGACACTCTCTGACCGTACTACCTGATCACGACGCCTCGTTAATATCCGCTCAAGCCCGCCCGGCTTGCGCGGCAACCTTTGTCAAGAGACTGTACTGAGGCGCTGGCGGAGCCAGAACGCCACCATGCTATCGTACGATTTTCTCGTGAAATACAAAGAGGAAACTTATTCTTTCTCCACATATTCCATCACCTGTCAAACCAAACGTCATATTCGTAGTTTTGAGCTCAAGATGCACCGTATGGTTGAATTTCAAGACAACTTTCAAGGTGAACTATTCCCTTAAACAGAGGTCAGCCTGAAGGGCTCTTGATTAACCTGACGAGCCATCGGTCAGCCTGAGCGAGCCTCGTTGGGTCTTGAGGGTAGCTCGGTCTAAGAGCTCCGCCACGTTAAAAAATTGGGGGAACAGAGACATTCTGAAGTCAACTATTTCCATGCAACGCCCGTAGCCGTAGGCGTAATGTTAAAAATCCACAAAATTGGAGGACGTCCATCTGGGTGGGTTCAATTCAACCTAAGGAGTCATTGTTTGGCCTGAGGGCTCCCCTGACGTGACTGAGGCCTTCAGTCTGATCAGTCTGAGAGGCCCTCGGTTGACTAGAGGGGCCGTCGGTCGGCTTGAAGGAACCTCGGTCGGCTTGAGGGACCCTTGTTCGGCCTAAGGGGGTTCAGTCGGCCTGACGAGCTCTTTTTCGGCCTGAGGGGCCTCTGTCGGCCTGGAGGAATTCTTGGCCGGCCTAGATGGAGCTCAGTCGGCCTGAGGGTGCCATCGGTCGGCTTGAGTGGCTCTTGCCAGGCCTGAGTGAACCCCAGGCTGGTCTTAGAGGGCCATTGTCTAAGCCGGAAAGAACCCGGCGGTCTGAGAGGGGCCTCAGTTGGTTTGATACGATACAGTATTGTCCAGGCCTTCGAGCCTCAGGCTCCTTATCGTTCTGAAATGACGTTTGTCAGGCCTGATAGGGCTCTATGCTGACAGGTCTGTTTGTTAGTTAGAAGGGAACCCTTAACCCGCGCCCTGTTGGGCCTCCGAGACAACTTCGTCATGGTGAGGGGTCAAAATGTCTTGTCCTCTAACTCGAAAACTAAAAGTGATAGCAAGATGCGGAAACAAATGTTCGAAAGCTCTCAACATGTAAATTCGAAGTTAGTGAGACCATTTTCAGCCAAGCTTTATATAGTATATTGAGGTCGCCAGAGGTCATCAAAGGTCAAATTTCACAGTTTTTGGACTTTGCTTCGAACAACTCGTGAGATATGATAGCTAGGGACAAACATTAAAAATAATCGGAAGCTCATCAAAAATGCAATCGCAGAAGGTGTACCGAAATTGAGCTCAGATCAATAGTTAAGGCTCCAGAGGTCATCGAAGGTCAAAAGGCAGTTTTGGGTATTTTTCCCTGAATAACCTTTTATCTAAAAATGATAGAGCAACTATTTTAACACCATCGTGTTCATCTTGTCGAGGCGCTTTGAAGCATATACATTGTCACCTGGTAAGGATAATTTCTAAATTTGACCTCAGGTCAAGGTCATTTGGTGACCCAGGATGGTAATGATGCATATGGGGCGACGCGGCCAGACGAGACGAACATAGTGGTGTCATTCGCTTGTCTCAATTGCACCTTGATCATCCAGAATTATCTGAAATAATATTGTTCTGAAAGAATTCGCCTGATCCAATGCATATTTTCGAAAAAGGAAGCATTTGTTTATTTTCCCGTTCGCTTCTAATGGGGAGGTCAGGAAGTTGACCTGACCTTAGTTCGTCACCGAAGTAAAAAAATCCGAGATACACTGATAACGAGCGAGCGCGAAGCGCGAGCGAGTCCTCACTGAATACCGGATTTTTCTCACATATAAGCGGCCGACGACCCGGCCCGGGCAGACCGCGACGCTGGTTCAGACAGCTTAATATCTTTGAAACCCCGCATCCGATTGACAAGCGGTCTTCGCCATCTGATAGCCCCATGTAATGACATTATGATTATTAACGTGTTGTTTCTCATGTGATGGGTCAGCATGGCGCGTGACACGTGCCGCGTCAGGGGTGTCCTGCTGTAGCTGAGAAACGGCTGGACTTATAAAGCTAAAATTTGGTGTGAAGACTGGAGACCACACACTGGCAATGTTTGCACAGGTCAAAACTCTGGGTCACAGCACGATGCGCCACGTGCACCCTGTTCCGTCCACGAAAAATAACCTACAAAACATTGTTTGCAATACCGGACCTATATCTCGGCAACCAAAAATGGCAAAAAAACACGGGTCAAACACAGATGCGTAGAGAAACGATCCGCCGGCGTATGCACTATGTGTCGACAGCGGCGCGTGGTACGGCAAATTACTGGCTATACAAGTGCAAATTCATAGTTTTATGCGTCTTCACAATTTAAAACCAGTGCTCAGCCTCGGGACGTGAAGCGATGAAAAACAAACACCAATCTGTAGACCAATGTACCGTCTCTAAACGCAATTCAAAAGTTTGTTTTAATGCAGGCATTTCGCTGTTTAAAATCTGCCTGTAATATTTTTATTGCCGATTTTAAAAATATTTCTTTTCGTTAATAACGCCGTAGCTTCAAAAACGCAAAGGGTGCTAAACGATGAAAATGATGTAGCTGTAAAACAGCAATCCAAATCCATCTAATACCCATTCCAAATGAATTTTTGGAACTACAACATGAAGCTTATAATTGCAATTAAAAATAACGCTGGCAAATCTATTTAGTTCAGTATCGTTTAGTTCGGATATATTTGCGACGGCAAAACACACATACACGAAAACAATTAAAAGATCGCTTTGGCACACAACGAACCTAACGCTGGGCGGGTGATAAATTGGACGCGGATTTTATTCGACTCGCTCGTTCCTTCGCCGTTTAGGAGTCTTAACTGGTTGTAGTTACTTACGATCTTATGAATCCTGCAAGTTTCAAATCTTTCGGACAAAAACTGTGGCTTTGGCACGATCACAAACATTTTGGAAGGCAAGGTCCCTTGACGTAACCTAGTGACCTGACCTGAGATGACATGAAGTCAAATTTTTATGAAGTGTGGGAAGTTGATGTTCAAACAGCTGTACAAAATTTGACGGCGCTGCGCGCCGCTGTTTTTCCGCTATTCTGGAAAAACCTCAGGGGGGAGGGGGTCAAAATGACCCCCCACCAGGGTGAGGGTTAATCGTTGAAGGGGGGGGGGCGCTTTTCCGACCTAAGAGAGCCCTAAGTCCTTAAGAAGTAAGAACACCCTGCTTCTTTCCTTTGAGAGGATCATCGCTCGACCAGAGATGACCATTGTATAAGGCAACGCAACATTGACGTTCAACGCCGTTCAATAGTTATGTCGGACGTCTCGGAATAAGTCGCTCAGTTAGTTACGCCAGGTAAAGAAACACAGTACACAGCCATCCTCCTACAACCATCCTCCTGACGTGTGTATGTCTTATGAACTGTAGACTGTAGAGTTGTACTTACCATTCCACAATGCTGATTGCCCAGACAGTGGGGACTGGACTGCAGCCATTGCAGAACTGGTTCACTGAAATTGTCTTTTACCATATTTTTGTGACGTTTTTTCCGTCGCGATAATATGACCCCTTTTTTCTTTGATTCCTGAGCGCGCCCCTGCAAAAAGTGACTTCATACCCTCCCCTTGCCCTATATGTGCATATATCGTTATAACCTATTCTTTATTCCGTCATATCACTGGCATATCGTCATCATTATGTCAGTCACCCCCTTTTCCTGTGCCTGAACAGTGAACAGTGAACACGCCCCTGCAAGTTTATATGGAATAAATTATGCAAATAATAGAAGGAGAAACTATCCTTTGCATCTTCATAGTTACAAAACTCCAATACCTACATCGCTTTAATAACTGCCAGCCAAACGTCTAAACTTCCTGAAAACCTCCCCTTTTCAAGTCCCTGAAACCGCCTCTGCCGTACAATTGTTATGGTATTTCATTATCGACAACTAATCTTGACTTGTTTCAATCACCCTGAACAATTGCAATTCTTTCATACTTGATGCAGTAAGAAAGAAGCCATGAAGAAAGCATCACAAAAAATCGCAAAATGTCGTCAAAAAAACTGCCAAAATCGGGTCCTGAAACCGCTATGTTAGGGATAAGAACTCAAAATTTTACACCACATGCGAAAATCAATTTGATGAAAAGTCCAAGAATTGCATTGGCCTGCTCCCAACGGTTACAGAGATATCCACGAAAAACCTGAGGGCCAGCCAACAATTAACTTGGGCACTGATCGGGCACAATGGTTTAATCCCATTTTGCCCGATCAGTGCCCAAGTTAATTGTTGGCAGGGGGTAGCCGAAAAAGACCCCCCTGCCACTAATAGGTAAAGATCAACAACGCCTATTGACCGAACCAAAACAAACAAAAACAACAACGCCTATTGACCGTAATCGGCAGTTTGACCTCGTGACCTTGGATGGCCTTCACCTGACCCAAGGTCATTGAAAACTGAGAATGGTTCTCAGAAGTGTCAGACGCACTTGAATAATACCGATTTATTGACTGCCAACATTTACTATAATTATTTTACGCAATAATTTCCCCTAACGAGACAATGACAGTCAAAACATTTTGTATTTGGCCTGACCTGTGACGTCATCATTGACTCGGGGGGCCAAAATAATGGTTTCCAATATAAATTTCGTCAGTACCATCGAATGCCACTTAGTCTCAGAATCCGTCCCATCGCTCCCGAAATACGAGCGTGGGCCTGACCCCTGTCATCTGCACTGCGGATCCAGGCATCATTTTTTTTTTTGGGGGGGGGGGCTTAACATTGGCAGCCAATATAGTGGCCGGCTAGGTATAACTCGCAAACCAGCGCGTGTCGCCATTTTATTATTACAGCTTTCTCAAAAGTCCATCGTGTGACACAACATCAAAACATTTGGACAGGTCCAGCAAGCATATCAAGGAGATTTCTCTCCTATCCATCCAAGCACTTTGTCAGTTACAGTTAGAATTGCCGTGTCGGTGGAGTGATTCAATCTAAAACCATGTTGACTAGACGAGAATAAGTGAAGGGTCATTCCATACCAACTCACCCACCGAAACGCAAATTTGTTACCCAACCCCCTCGAATTTCGACAAAATTCCACTATGTTTCCACTATTCGACTATGGCCACTATGTTTTCCAGGGCCCCAAAAAAGTCGCACACAGGGACGTCGCCGATATTTTTTCAGTGAAAAGGTCGGTCCAACGAGAGGGCTCGTGCCCCTCTGCCCCCTTGCTGCGCCCCTGTGTGACTGGATGGTGCGACGATTTGACATGAGCCACGTGGCCCAGTTATTTGAGCTTCTGGAGAGGACGAAGGCTGCAGCTGCGGTCGCCCGGACAAGGCAGTGAGTGAGGGACCCAGTCGCCGCAGCGCCGCGCGGCGGCGGGATACCGACTGACACGCCGTGCTTCCTGAAGTTACTGCTAATGAAAGGCCCACGATGATTTGGAAGAAACATATGGTAAAAAACATGAGGCAGGGGCGTAGGAACTCATTTGAAGTTGGGGGGGGGGGGCAAAAGGCATTTTGAAGTCGATTCTTTCCATGCAACGTCCATAGGCGTAATGTAAAAATCTGAAAATGTTGGGGGGGGGGGCAGTTGCCACCTCCCCTGCCCCCGCTTCCTACGCCTATGGCATCAGGAATCAAAATATGGCATCAATTTCAAAATCCATTGACTCATTTTTTTTGGAAATTAAATTTCAAAATTTTGAAGTTAAATTTTTCAAAAATTTTGATTTTTGTTCTTGAAAATCTATGCATATTTAAAACCCTGTATTCAAACTCTATCATTTCTCTTTTTACGGTTGGAACTGCGACGAACAGTTTTCAAGATGATGCCAGGCAAAAAGCAGTTTTTGTCAAAAGTCGAAAAACAGCAGTAACCCATAACTCCTAAACCGTAGCTCAAAGCGCTCTATATCTCTCAGAATCGTGTTCAGGGCTAGAGAAAACCCCCTCGCCAAGTTTCGTTGAAATTTAAGGGGGTCGAGGTAACATCGTGGGGTGAGTGGCAGTGAGTGGAGTTCGGCTGAGTTGAGTTCGGGTGAGTTGGCACCCATACAGTGCATGTAAAATATGCAAAAAGATGCTCATAAATGACGCGTTCAATGATTTGTCCGATGGTCGGCAGGAGAGAGAACGGTCGGTGATAGGACACATATGTCGGTGGATTTCGGCGTCTTTTAAACGGGATGCACTAAAGCCATTTTCCACCAGTCTGGAACGGCATTGCTGCTCAGACTAGAATAAACAATATGGGTGATGACAGGACAAATATAATCCATACACTGTTTGATAAAACGCACACAAGTCGTCGGCACCACACGGTGTGCTATGACGCACCTGGGCTATGACGCGCCGCAGTTGCCCCGACCTGTAACCGGCGACACCTGGAACAGGCCGGTGGGCACGTCACTGCTAGCTCAGGGACTACCTGTCAGGTGGTGTGGCTGTGTATGCGTGTGGCTAGATTTAAACGGCTTCTGCCAGTCCAGTGTGGCAATCAGCCGTCAGGTGATGGTGGTACCATTACTGGCGAAGTACCGGTTTAGTGTCAGCGTCTGCGCCCGCTGACGACCTCCGTTTGCCGGAGCCCGGCATAACGGGCTGAACACTGCACCACAGGGAGCTTGGCACACACTCCCGTATGCGCCGATCGATTTCTTCTCGTGTGTCACGTCCGGCAGCCGACCTATAAGCCTGCCGAGTCAGGCCCTTGTGCAGTCTACAGGTTAACCCGCGCACTGCAGAGGGGTTGATTTCCAGCGGAAAAACGGCGG
>VOPJ01008044.1:0-26364 GCA_014673585.1 Semibalanus balanoides
GGATGCAAAGGCGTGCCTTTGGTATTCCGTGAATATCATATATGATATATAATATTCACGGAATATAGTCGTATCAGCCGGCTTCGACTGAGGTGTTATTCTACACTACAGCTGGGAGTCACTACAATCACGGCAGCAGAGTCAACTACGGTTTCCATATACAACGGCATCTGGGTGTCAATTATATTCCCGGCGCTAGCGTAAATAGGGGTGTCAGAGAGACGCAGGGGGGAGTCAACAGAAGACGTCGGACACTAACTCGTAGAATCATTTTCGCTTCTCAAGTGACTCCCATGATGACTCTGGTGGAGTCCCACGACGCGCACTGGTGTTTTATGACTCCAACATCAAACATGTGGTGTTTATTAACTTGCTATTTGAGTGTCAAAGCAGAGTCAATTTGCACCTAGGGAACTGAGTACAAAATAGGCACCGTGTCTTTTTTTGTCTTTCATATATTTTTCTCCGTGAGGTAAAATGCAGCTGAAGTGGTAAACTGCGGCCTGCGGGTTTTCGCTTGTGTACAGTAGTGAAGTTTTCTAAATTTGAAATTAAGTTGAAACTAAAAAATTAAGTTGAATTTTGCGGACGATATAATCTCATGCGATATGATCACGATTGCATGACTATCAAACAGTCAAACCTGTGTCTAGTTCAGTTAACTACTGATTTGTTTTTACTGATCTTAATCTCTCAGCTCGAGGTGGAGAGAAATGTCAGGGACCAGTATCAGCATGGACTACTTGTAGCAGTGTCCCAAAAGTGGTTGATTTGGGTGCAAAATGTCACCTAAACATAAGTATTTTTTTGCTTGCACTCCTTAGTGAACTTTCCACTCCCAAATAAAATGGAGGAAGTGGTTCAGTTGAGCAATTGCATGCAGGATGCACCAATTTGTAAATGTTCACTGGTGGATCCAAGGGAGGCATCAGGGGCAAATGCCCCAAAACCTCCTGAAATCAGTGCAAACTTACACATTTCTGATGTAGAAGGACACCTGCACAGCTTTTACTAAGTAAAGATCCTAATTGAGCTAGAGCTCCGATTTGAAAACGAGCGTGCTGCTTGTGACGGGAGGCAGCCATTGCCATATGTTTTTAAGGTCCTGGATCAATAGATGACCTCTGAGGTCGTGTCAAAGACCAAAATGTCACAAATCGTAAATGTGTGAAAATTGAATACTGAGCGAGCGACAATGGTAAAGAAACATCTTAGTATGCTTAATGCATGTCGAACTTGAAATCAGCGTCACAAAATGACCTGCAAAATACCAAATTCTATAAAGGTCATGTCAGGTCATCTGAGGTCAGTGACCTCGGTTAAACTTTGGAAGCGCATGATTCCAGTGAAACCTAAAGTTATGGCGAATGGTTCAAAGATTTGAAATCAGCGTCAAAAACTGTCCCAAAAACGGCCAGTTCGAGCCAAAGAGGCCATCTGGAGCCAATCGGAGGTCAGGTGACCTCGGTTGACCCACAAAAGATTCAGTAGAGGTCAACGTCGCAGTCAGAAGACACACTTGTCACCTGCCAGCCTGGAAACACTCTTTGCATTCGCTTCTGGAAACGTCAAAAAACACTCGGAAAATGCACACGTGTAAAGGGCTCAGGAAAATCGATACGTACGGGACGCCCAGTTTTCGCCTGAAGACATGACCCTTTGAGAATAACAGGTCATAGGTACGGGTGTTCAATGAAGTGTTAGAAGTTAAAAAAAGTTTTTCAGAGTTGAATAATGTGTCAGAAATTTTTTTTTCAAAAAACTCAGAGTATCTCTGAAAGTTTCTCGGCGACTCAGGTCAAAACCTACTTGAGTTATTTTGGGAAAAAATCGAGGGAGATGTGCATCAGCACGTCGCCCGCTACCTCGGTCGAGGGTTTTGTGCGAGGCTCGAGCCGACTGTTGGTACATGGAGGTTCCGCCGGATGATTAGTTTAATGGGCGCTAGAATTAAAATAAGTTTTTGGTCCTGCAATCCGATGTGGTAGTCAAACCCTCAACATGGTGTTTTTTTTCGCCCCTCTTTCCTGCAAATGAAACAGCACGGCAAAATATGGGCCTAGTGGTGATCTTTAATTTTTTTTTCTCCGATCCTCGCTCAAGGCCCCTTTTAAGTTTGGGGGGAAGAAAAAAACCGGGGAACCGCCTTCAGCGCGATCTCCTATGTCGGAATCATTTTCCCCCACCCGATCATCCGCCTAGATGCGCTAGCATCGACCGGTGGTCGCGAACATCAAAGTGCCGACACGGAGTTTCCAATCCGTTATACAATAATCCGTGCTTTTAGTAGCGAAAGCTTTCTTTCTGGCGCCCACCAATAATAATGTGGGACTTGTTACTGATTTTGGCGCCTTTGGAATATATCAGCATCTACCCAGCTAACAATTTGACGTTGTCGTTACGTTGTGACATGGTTGTAACACAAGTACACAACGTTGTGATAGTGTAATTTTGTAGACTCCCAGGAACGTTGTCACACACGTTACCTTTGTAACGCTCACAAAAACGTTGAAAAACAACGTGTTTGCTAGCAAACGCTATCTTTTGACAAGCAATAGCTAACGTGACCTTACGTGTCGATCATTAATTTAGTAAAGATGGTGAATTATTGCTCAAATTTTAAGATAATATTTGTGGCATCAACATTGGGAAAGCTTTTTTCTTTCCCAAGTTACTAGAGGCAAAGTGTGACATCGTGACGATACAAACGTTGCTGTAGCACGTTTAAGCAGCGAAGTTTTATATACAACTTTTCTTCATCAACATGACGACGTTTGTCGCAACGTTGTTAAAAAGTAAATACATCTGATTTTTTTCACACGTTTGTTACAAAGGTAATCTGTTACCTTGGGTAACGTGTTTATCTTGTAGAACGAAATAATGGCAAAATGTTCTGAAAAAATTATGTTCTTTAGACCAGTGTCAACAACTCCACATGAGCGATGTGAGTACTCCCTTTAAACGAAAGAAAAGTTGGGCCCCTCAGCCCAAGGGGTACCCGTAGATGTCCAGGGTGACCCTTTTGATCAGTGTTTTTCATGGGTCGGTTACACCCATGAGTGCCCACTCAATTCTTCCGACTACCTGGGCTGGGTATGAATTTGTAGCCTTTTCATGGGTGCTGGGCGGACATGACGTATAAGGCAATTGTTGAGTTATGTTGTTAAGCGTTATTTTTTTACTTGGCAACCAGATGTTTGACCAAGTAAATATGTTGATAGCAATATAATTAAGAAACTTAAACAATAAGATTTGACATTGATATGAGAACAAGAAATCATGGTAAGTGATGGTGGTATAGGATTAAAAATCCCAAATAATGGCAGATCCAAACTGAGTCTGATCCTATATGACAATGTCGTCCAAAAAGTGTTTGATGAGCCCAAAAACCCGATTTTTCAATCCAATAAGTGATGATTTTACTTGTTTCCATGTCCACAATTAACATCACATCATATATGCTTCAGATATAATTATTGCAAATTTTGTGAAAATAACTACATGCTTAATCAGAATGGGTCAGGCCGGGCGGCGGGCATGGGCCTCAATATTATGAATTTGACTGGGCCTGGTCTGGGCCTTGGCCTGGTGTTATGGGCCTGGTCTGGGCAGGGGCGGCGCCACCGGGGGGGGCAGAGGGGGCAGCTGCCCCTGGCGTCAGCCTAGGGGGGGCAAACCATATAATTTTCGACCCTCAGAATTTCACGGAGGCCCCACTCCCAAAAGGTGCCCCCTGCTTACAACTGGTCAAAATAGACGGAATGATGTGGCTCTGGTCAGAATTTCCTTGAATGGAAGAAAGCCTGCATGACGCCCCTGTAGGCCACATACTAGAACAGGAGGCCGCCCAGTACCAGACAGGAGGCCCCAGTAACCAAGACAGGAGCCCCATACTAGACATGAGGCCGCCCAGTATTTATAGCAGGAGGCCCAGTACATATAGGAGGCCCATACTAGACCAGGAAGCCCGCCAGTACCTACTAGACAGGAGGCCCCCATACTAGCAAGAGGCCCCCCAGTAGTAGAGACAGGAAGGCCCTCATACTATACAGACAGGAGGCCCCAGTACTAGACAGGAGGTCCCCATACTAGAACGGGAGCCTTCACAGTACCAGACAGGAGGCCCCCATACTAACTGTAGGCCCCCACAGCACTAGACCAGGAGGCCCCCAATACTAGACAGGAGGCCCCCAGTACTAAACAGGAGGCCCTTATACTACAGACCAGGGGCCCAGATACTAATCAGGAGGCCCCCCGTACTAGGCAGGAAGCCCCAGTACTAGACAGGGCCCCATACTAGACACGGAGGCCCAGCAGTCTAGACAGGAGGCCCCCAATACTAGACCGAAAAGGCCCCCAAGTAACAAGACAGGAGGCCCCAGTACTTAGAAAGGATGCCCCCCAGTACTAAACAGGAGGCCCCGGTACTAAACAAGGAAAGGTCCCATGTACTAGACAGGAGGCCCTGATACTAGACATGAGGCCCCCAGTACTAGACAGGAGGCCCCCGGTATTAGACAGGAGGCCCCGTTGTCATACAGGAGGCCCCCGGTACTAGACAGGAGAACCCTTCCCCCGGTACTAGATAGAAGGCCCCTGGTACTAGACAGGAGGCCCCCAGGTACTAGACAGGAGGCCCCTGTAATAAACAGGAGACCCCCGGTACTAAGCAGGAAGCCCCCGGTACTAGGAAGCCCCCGGTGCTAGACAGGAAGCCAACCCGGTACTAGACATGGGAGGTCCCCCCGGTACTAGACAGGAGGTCCCCCTGTACTAAAATCGGGACCCTTAAAAACTATTCCCTAAGATTGTAAGAACTTTCGGATTTTGGCCCACTTCATTTTTGAGGAGGCCTCCATTTTCACCTTTTTATACATATTTGTAATATTATATCTGAACTAGGTCCTAGCCCCAACTATAAACAAGGAGGGATATAGCCCCATCTCCCCAATTTATGTGCTCCTGGCCTACATGCCTACATGCCATGACCTAGCCTACATGAGGCTCCTGTCCTACAACAAAATCAAAAAAATGCGCCGCTTCGCGGCGTAAATTGCAATATCAAATTAAATTGTATGCGGGTCAAAACTTAACTACAAATTCGCATCTTTTTTGCGGTGCATTTATTTGTTTTGCTCATAGGTTGTTTGTAACAAAGTTAGTTAGTTGTTATTTTAAATAAATCTATAATTGAGCAAAATAGTTAGCTTTATCATTTCTTACCGCACTTTAAAGCGCATAAAAATACACTTTTAGAGGTCCGCAAGTCCGGGCACCATTTTCAAAGCGAACGCAATAAGATGAGAATGCACTATCTCAGGCGTAAAGATTCCCAAAATTTTCGCGTCGCTTCCGCGGCGCAATTCTTTTCCGTAATTCCAAGAGTTTTAAGGCACCTTGACCCCTCTACCAAAAATATTCGAAGTTTGTATAGCTGATCAAACTGGTTGTCCAACTGGTTTCAACGCTGAAAGGGCAGACCCTCAGTTTATTAACTCCCAGCTTCTAAAAGTTAGTATGGCTCTGCCTTGGCCTGCCTTACTGCAATATATCTCTATCCTTGGTGACATGTCCCTTTTCAGCCGTTTGTTTGACACTTTCAACTGTTGGGAATGGAGCCGCATTCCCAAGCGTTTTGAAAGCGCTTTACGCTATAATTCCGTCTGTTGCTTTTCTGGTCTGGTGAATGAAATCCTTCCAAATGGTAGCTCGTAGCATGTAATATGACATGGAAAAAATACTTAAACACGCGCTCTTGAGGGCCTCTGCCCTGGAGGGGGGTAAAGCAAACTAACATCGGTATCGCTATAGTAGCTCCAACTTGATGGAGGCCCCTACAGGCCAGGTGAGGCCCCCTGGGAAGAGGAGGCCCCCTGGAGGAGGAGCGGCCCCCTTCCGACTGTTGCCCCCCAGGTAAAATCTGGTGGCGCCGCCCCTGGGTCTGGGCCAGGGCTGGGCTAGGCTAAGCTGTTGGTCGTTGGGCCCATGACTAACTATGCTTTTGATACGCCCTTTTTCGTCACGCAAAACACGCAAACTTGCAAAACCTTCCGGATCGATCACGCAAAGTGTAGCCTTGCCTACAAAGTGATATGAAAACTATCTAACATCTGGAGTAAGTGATGATAAAAACACAAAAAGCAGATGTAGGGCAAAGCTTTCGGTATATTTACCTTGATCACTGCACTGCGAAGAAGAACGATAAAGAAGCTTTGCCCTACATCTGCTTTTTGTGTTTTTATCATCACTTACTCCATCTGTCATGGATATAACACATATCTAACATCTGTTATTTTTATTTCAGCCAAAACGACAAAGTCTGACTAGAGTCAATCATTTTTGTTCAAGGCAAACTAGCTTTTGTAATCAAAGTTGCCTTAGGTTATCTCACAAGACGTAACACCATCTTAGAAGCACTTGCGGTGGACAATGGAGGGGCCAGCCTCGTCGAACTCCTCCTTGGAGATCCACATCTGCTGGAAGGTGGACAGCGAGGCCAGGATGGAGCCGCCGATCCAGACAGAGTACTTCCTCTCCGGGGGAGCGATGATCTTGATCTTCATCGTGCTGGGCGCCAGCGCGGTGATCTCCTTTCTGCATGCGGCGGCGATGGCCCGGTACATTCGTTGCTTGCCGCCAGACAGCACCGTGTGGCGTTTTACAGGTCCTTACGGATGTCCACGTCGCACTTCATGATGCTGTTGTACACTGTCTCGTGGATGCCACTCGACTCCATGCCCAAGAAGGAAGGCTGGAATAGAGCCTCGGGGCAGCGGAAGCGTTCGTTGCCGACGGTGATGACCTGGCCGTCGGGAAGCTCGTAGCTCTTCTCCAGGCTGCTCGAGCTGGCGGCGGTGGTCATCTCCTGATCAAAGTCCAGGGCGACGTAACAGATCTTCTCTTTGATGTCACGCACGATTTCCCGCTCGGCGGTGGTGGTGAAGCTGTAGCCACGCTCGGTCATGAGCTTCATCAGGTAGTCGGTAAGGTCCCGGCCAGCCAGATCCAGACGCAGGATGGCGTGGGGCAGCGCGTAACCTGAAGCATAGGGTGGTCAGACGTTAGAACAAGCTAATAATTTTGTAATAAATTAAAACACTGAGGATTTGTAACACACGTTGTCCAGACGTCCGTACCCAGATACAGACTTGCGATTATAAAATGCATGAAATGCATGAAATGTAGGAAGTGAGGTATAATTTACATATCTCACGGAGCAGCATATATTTCCAAGCGTTTGCAATGTAGTGAGGAGGACACTTGTGTAATACGGTACCAGGAATCATAGCCGTTATCTACACCCCCGAGCAATGCTTACCTTCGTAGATGGGGACGGTGTGGGAGACGCCGTCGCCGGAGTCCATCACGATGCCGGTGGTGCGGCCGGAGGCGTACAGCGACAGCACGGCCTGGATGGCCACGTACATGGCGGGCGTGTTGAACGTCTCGAACAATGATCTGGGTTCATCTTCTCCGCGGTTGGCCTTCGGGGTTCAGGGGATCCTCGGTCAGCAGCACCGGCGTTGCTCCTCGGGCGCCACACGCAAGCTCGTTGGTAGAAGGTGTTGGTGGCCAGATCTTCTCCAATGTTTCGTCCCATTGTGGAGACAATGGCCGTGCTCGATGGGGTACTCCAGGGTGGAGGATACCACGCTTGGACTGGGCCTCGTCGCCGACGTACGAGTTCTCTTCTGTTCCATGCCGACCATGACGCCCTGGTGACGGGGCGACCGACGATCGAGGGAAAGACGGCCACGGGGAGCCGTCGTCTCCGGCGAAGCCGGCTTTGCACATGCCGGGCCAGTGTCGACAACCAGAGCGGCGACCTCGTCGTCACACATGTTGGCTGGTTTGGTTTACTGTAAAATAAACAAGGTTAGGAATCGTTCTTCTGAAACGAGGCTTACGCGAATGCCTTAGGAGTTAACTGGTTTGCCAAAAATGTTCTCCTTTGAAAATTTTTACATTTTTCCGCTGACTACACCTAGGCGTCGTGTTTAGGCACCGACCTTGATTTATCTGGAATATTGATGCACCGGTAAATATGACCGGCAGTAATTTCTTTTAAATATCATGAGGATCATACACCGCAATGGGTCGCTTAGAGGCGGCTATCATATCAAAACGCAATACACGTGGTCAAAACTTGCATGATTGATGTCTGTGTCGCGTGAACTTGCCACATTCACAGTTCAGCTGGCGAATCTAGATCAAGCTCTTTTGACCGCCTGTCACTACAGAACACAAAATAAGCAATTTTCGTAATCGTAGAAGTTGCTCTATTTTCTTCAAAATCTGGAAATAAGTAAATTTTCTGCCGATTTCAGGTGTTTTTGGGGCGTGGACTAGGGGTGGTGGAAGAAAGGGAGGGCAGCTGCCCCCACCATTCAATAGTTTGTGTTGGAGGGGCAAACATATGATTTCCATAATAAACTTACTTGTATGAGGAGACCTGCATGAAGTTAGTAAGGTGATCCCAGCCAGCCTGAGGAGCACTCTAAGAAAGGCCGACAAAAAGCCCTCAGTCGGCCTGAGGGGGACTCGATAAGCCTGAGGGGGCCTTCGGAAGGCCTGATAACTCAGCATGGGTCTGTCCGACGTTTTTTGCGACCGTTTAGAAGTCCGACAAAATATAGTGGCCTAAATCCGAAGATATACTATTTCGTGCCTGGGGGGGATGAGGGGGCTCCTGGGTTTGCTTGCCCTCATCCGGAAATACCGCTGCCACTGACATGGCCGCGACTCGCCTAACTCCGATCGCACTTCAGGCGTCATGTGCGATGTACGATAGTTGTTTGTCAATGGAGAGCGGAACTTGTGACTAAGATGTAACTCGTGACTAAGGCAGATAGTGTGATGGGAACACTCATGACCAATCTTATCGACAGTCGGATGGGGGCCCTCTGTTCGGTTTGCCAGTGTTTTATGGCTTCTGAAGTTGAGTGATGAACCACCTCGAGACCGTCACAGCAGTATGACATATTTCTCAACATGCGAATTAGAGGGGGCTTTTATACCCCTCGCGCAATTTAAGAAAGTTGTGAAAAATAATTCGAGCATTATAACCAGACTCTCAGACTCGGTGCCTTTTCTCACATAAATTATACACATAGTTACCGATGAACAGGATTGAGGTCATGATGCGTCAACCGGAAACAACGTTAGAGTGATGCTTTGTTTCAGGAGATTCTTGAAAACTAAAGCTTGCGAAAAACACTGTCAAAAGTTGCAAGCAACTATAACTATATAACATAACAACATGAGATAACATAACCGATAATACAATAACATAACAAAAAAAAACGCAACTATAACAACATGAGGCTTTGATGTAGGCTGTGCCATCGGCATTAGGGAGACGCGACAGCCCATCAGTTTCCAATGATGCAGCTGTATACAATAGACTTAAAATTAATACAAGTGAAATATAAAAGGTAAAAAACTCAGCACTAGAAAATAAAGTAGCTTAAACTATTTAGTGCTACAAATGCCTCATCCGAGACATTGCCGTATGTCAAAATTGACATTTTCAATTTTGTGTTTTACTCTGACCTGAACAGCCGCTGGTATGTCGCGTTACGAGTGACTATCGGGACAACACTGCTGTGGCTTTGTTGTGCTACATTTATATTAAATATCTATCGCCAGGTCACACTGACAGACACAACACAATAACAAGTGTGTGAGTTACGGATAATGCAGCACGACGCAGCGAGAAACTGTCAGGCAACTCTGAAAAGTTGTGAATTTTACCGCTTTCGACGGACATTGGCTGTTGAAATCGGCATTATGGGAATAATATTTAATTATACCGCTCAAGAAATACCTATTATATAAAATACAGAGAGATATTTCCACATGATTACTCAACTTCAATATTAATACATTGTTTTCTAGAGACTGGCATTTTAGATTAAAAGCAAATATAACTTGGCATGTGTAGTGTCTACTTCAAACGCGAAAACCATCTTTAGTCTATGAACAGCTAGAATTAAGTACCTACTCGTCTACCGTCTTCCAGCACCCTAATATAGCTCACCGTGCTCGACTGAGGCAGTCCGCGTCACCGTGTCTCCCACCAGCGTCTCAGGATCTGCCCAGCTCCCCTCAGCTTTATAGACCACTATCGGCCTCCTCGAGGAGGTCAGGTGATATTGCCAGACATACCTGCAGTCAACTGTATCAGGCAGATTTGCAACCCACTCAGAGTTGAGGCATGCGTCGGACATTGTTTTGATGAGTCATGAGTCGTGTCGACTCAATTTGATTGAAACAACACTTGAGTCAAAAGTCGAGTCAGTTCCGCGGCTGTGAGTCTGACTTGAGTCGACTCAAACAAATGTGAGTCGGTTACAACAGGGACATAGCCGAGAGGGAGAATCGTTGCCACGCCCATTGACCAAACCAGTTTACACTAGATAAAAGGTCAATCTGCTGACACCCGACCCCCTCCCCTTCTCCCTCCGGTCAACATCATGTAATAATTAAACTTGTTATGAGTCAAATTGAGTAAGTTAAAACGTATAAGCAGCATTTGAGTCAAGAGTCGAGTTGATTTTTTTAACCGCATTTGAGTCAATAGCCGTTTTTACGATGGATCATTTTGCGCGAAATGTTTTAAAACATCTTAAGATGTTTTAAAATGTTTTTGTATGCAAGTTTTAGTATACTTCTTCTTTCGTTAACTACGCAACTTTTGCAAGCGATTTTTTTATTGAAATGTCTCTCAGAATTTTGTGATATGTTGGTAAGAATATAGTATGTTACAAAATTGCGTTTTGGTGGTAACTAGCAAGATAATTATGTACAAGGGCGGATCCAGGGGGGGGCAAAAGGGGCCATGGGCCCCCCCAAACCACCCAAAATCGGCGGCAAATTTGACACATTTCCTGAGTTTGTCGTACAAACTAAGCAACTTTTACTACAGGAGAAAGTTTGTTTTAAATCTTTATTGATACTATAAGCAAGCGAAATCGATGAGTTTTCAGAATTATGCGATAATTTTTGTGGATTTTTGGCCCCCCCCCCCAAATGTTTCAAAATCACACTTTTCTGGATCCGCCAGTGCATTATGTATAGGCTAGCTGTGTGATGCCCAGATCTTCACCTGCCTGATTCTTTTTCAGAACATCTTGAAACATTATCGTCTCGGGCCACGCTAATTGCGTCGCTCAACAAAAACCGAACTCCCCTTCTCATAATGGACTCGCCTCCAGCGAATCGTTTTCTAGCGCATTATTGCGCCATGCGAAAGCAGACCTGTGATCCATTGACGCTGCCAGATTGAGTAACTTACAGGGACGCACGGAAGTATGGGTCAAGTTGGGGGGGGGGGGCAGGATTTTAGCCTGCCAACGAGTACTCAGCCGAAAATCCTGCCTCACTTCAGAATTCTGCCCGATTTGAACTACTTTTGGTTGTAGGTATTACCTATTTACGCTACTAACTCGTCCACTACAGGTATTTTTATACCTTAATTTGACTGACAATTGACTCGGCTATCAGACTGCTATACCGGATTTGTGAAATTTATGATTAAAAATTAGAGTTTTCGGATTTTTCATATTTTCCGAAAATGTCAGATGCTAAAACATTAATATATACCATAGAAACATGTCAGATAACGAAATATGACGAACCATTACGATATTTGACGTATGCAAAATTTGAAGTTGATACCATTAAAACTGCCTGACAATTATGACTTTCCAAAGACCAAAATCGACCACTTTCGACGGCATTACCTACCGTGGATATAAAATGCATTTGCGTTTTTGCTTTATACTTTGAGTTATTTGAAACTAATATCGCTTTAACCTTTTTATCGCTCTAGACGCAAAAAATAGACAATAAACATGTAGTACAACGCCTGATGACCGTAATCAGCAGTTTGACCTCACGTGATTTCGGATGACTTTGACCTGATTTAAGATCATCCATCATCCGAGTCTTAGCCTGATACTTATACAAGTCTAAGAATGATACTTACAAGTGTCGGATACATGAGTCATAGGTACTGTTTTTTGGACGGCTTATGCGTTTAACCCGCGCCGTGCCGGTGCTCGGCGCCACCTTCGCCGTGCCGGGGAAGGGAACACCATTCACAAGCTCGTCAAAAAGTATTTGGAAACTATTGCGGTCATTTCTTTAACATGTCAAAATTGAGATCACCAGAGTTCATCAAAGGTCAGATTTTCCACTTGCAGGGCTTTGCTCCAGAATCACCCAAATATCTCGCTAACTATGATAGCTCTAAGAACAAACGGAAATCGATGGAAAGCTCTTGAAAAATGCAGTCGCCAACGTGTCCTCCAATTTTATTTCAGGTCAATAGTTTAGGCTCCTGAGACCATAAAAAGGTCAAAAGGCTATTTTTGCCAAATAAGTTTTTTCACTAGTATCTTTTTACCTAATAAAGATAAGGCAATAATTTCGACGCCATCGTGTTGGTGGGCTCAACAAGGCGCTTTAAATCGTATTCACGATGACCAGGTTAGGGCAACTTATAAATTTGTCCTGAGGTCAGGTCTAGTGGTAACCCAAATAGGTCATATTGCAAATTAGGAGACGTGTCTCGTCGAGACACGTCTCTCATATACCGATTTGTTGACTTGTACACATTGGTGGCAGTTTCACTTCTTTAACTGGATTTTATCGAGAGTTAATGACAAAATTATTGGTGACCTCGGATGACCTCGGCTGACCCTGTACTTAACACAAATTGCACCTGGGTCTTCAGGAATGGCCGATGATAACATGATCCAGAAGGAGTTGGGCTGCTATCTTGCGTATCCTCAGAATCATAGGCGGCGGAACGGGGGCGGGCACCGGGGCACCGTGCTTCTTGATTTTTAAGGGGGCACCCATATAAAAGAGCTCCTTTTAAATTTGTTATGGCTTAGGATACAGATTTAGGTCTTATTATTCAATTTATGGAAGCACATTTGTAAAATGTCGTGAATATTTACGGGCGTGATAATCATCGTAGAAAAGCAATAAATAATTGAAAAATCGTGAAAAATCGAGTGGTCAAGTCAATGGCTAGCAGAAACGTGAAAAGAACGAAAATATATTTTTCGTTAAAATGGCTTTGTCAGATTTGTGAAACTTTGATGTTTTAACCCAGCAAAATTTAGACTGTGCTTTTTTCGTTCAAATTGACACAATTTGTGCGTGAAGATATTAAAAGAAAATCGAGAAACAAATATGCATGGATAGCAAAAATCAGCATCGTCATTGCAATCGTAGGTGTAATCACGAAGTTTAAAACTCTAAAATTGCTGACGTCATTAAAGCTTCCATATGGGTTTGGATCGTTTGGAACTAATGTGTTGACGTGGTTGACGTCTACGGTGCTGATCATATCCTAACCCAATTTTCTGAGTTTTCACCAATTCAGTTTAACTATCCATAAAATGGCTAAACAGCCTCAAATTCGACTAAGAAAGCAATCATAACTAGATTTCCCGTGTCTATAAATTTTAAGCATTATAATGAGCAAGTACTCCTTATCTTTCACATTGTTGTGATTACTTTTCAACGATTTTATTAATCAGAAAACTGTAAACAGAAGAAATCGATCCTCAGAAAAGTTTGGGGGGGGGGCGACGCCCCTCCTCGAAAAAAGTTGGGGGGCCGCTGCCCCCCCCCCTGCCCCCTCGGTTCCTGCGTCCTTGGTAACTTATATGGCGATATGAGTAACTTATACGAACGGACTCTAGACGCATATGTTTTTTAGAAACGAACAATTTTGTATCATAATCTTGTAAAGAGCTCATTTTGCATGTTTCCATGAACTCGAATAATGATAATATTTGCCTTAAATCAGTAACATATTTGTCTTGAATATATCGTATACTAAAACTTTCATACTAAAACATTTCAAAACATCTTAAGATGTTTTAAAACATTTCGCGCAAAAGAATCCATCGTGAAAACGGCTAATAGTCAGTTCTTTGGCTGTTCAGTCAGACTTGAGTCGACTCAAACAAATTTAAGTCGTTACAAGTCTGGTATCAGGTGATACAAGACAGACAGACCTGTATCAGGTGATACTAAGACGTTACAGAGCATACCTACTATTTCAACATTGTTACAAACCTTGTTTTGTTACAGCAATAGTATTTCAGTATAATGAATGTAGCTGCTGGAACTGCATTGTATTGACAAATATTTTCCCATATGCACTTGAATCGTGAAGAATCGTTTTCACTTTTGATTCAATCAACCTCAATTCCATGCGGGTATTGATTCAATCACGATTCATGAATGCACAAATCTGGTGGTGAATCAAATTTGTTTTGAATTCAAGAAATTGTGATGGAATAATTCCAATCGATTTAATCAGAGTCGAATCGATAACCGGTCGGCACCCAATCTCACCTCATCACTTTGTTCTGCCATTGCCAGCTTTAGAGTTACTTTGAACTTAATTCCGCCAATGCGCCGATAAAATCCGCCGATGCGCCACCAACTGACCAAGACAAGTCTGCAAAACACGCAACAATTTCAAGATTCTGAACTATTTTGCGTGATTTACAGACTGTCTTTTGCAGAATTGCGTGCTTCCGTGCTGCGTCTTTTGCAAGTTTGCGTGTTATTTCATGCGGACTTAGCGTGCTGTTCCATTGTAGATCAGCAAGGCGTTACCTATCAACTGAACATTTTACAGCTCCGCAAAATACGCAAACGTGCGAAAACCGTGCGTACTTTGCGGACTATGAAGCATAGTGTAGCTTGGCCTGTGCACCATTACCGGAATTTATTTTCCGACTGCATTGCAAATTAGCGTCATCTGCAGAACTAAGTCACGGACAACCATTATTGCATGGCATTATTGACATGCTTGTATTTTCTAGCTATGTAGTCTTCAGCACAAGACTCGTGATACAAAATGTGCTGACTAACGCTGAGTCAGCAGCCAGGATTTTTCTCAGATGGTGTGTGTGTGTGGGGGGGGGGGGCACATCGTTGGTAGATTCAAATTTCCTTTCTCAGCCATATGTAGTTGCAAAGAGAGAGGGAAGCTTCGGGTCGTCAGATAATCCCATTCTATCTAGTGTATATTTGTTTTGCTCGGGGGGGGGGATGACCCCTGTTCTGCGCTGAGTGTAGCCCCACATTTGAAAGTAGGTACTTCGGAACAGCTCCCCAGCGGCGCTCAGATAGTAGCAACTCAGTGGTATAGATACTGCAGGTATCAGATTACAGATAACTTCTGACGAACCTGAACACACCTACTGACGGCTGACTCAGGCTCTCATGATATCCGGCGAATGAGAACCGGTCCTAATATGGTACAATCAAACAATCAAGCCAGGAACTTTGGCATTCCTGGGGCGATGGCTTTAAAAGGTGAATGACTGATGAATTGAACACTCCTTATGATTGTCTCGGCAGAACCACGGACAATGTTGGCCATAGTTTTGCCATCCTTACCTAGTGGAATGGCCTCCTCGCCGTCGTTGGAAGCGGTGGCTCGACGCTCGTGTTCGACGCTCGTGCTTGGAATGCAATAGGACACAGGCTACAGGGCGAACCGCTTAGTCAATAATCGATTAGATTAAGTGAGCACAACAAGCCACTAATAATGGTTTAGTTACAGGTGGACATGTGCCTGGATCTGGATCTCTGTATCGTGTGTCCCGGGATCCACATGAGACATCAGATCCAGGTACACATTAAGCCGAGGGATCCACACATATTCCAGATCCTGATATAGGTTATGCTATGGAATCTATATTTTTCCCGAGGGATCCAGGATGATCCCAGATCTGCATGCATTTTACGCAGAGGGATCTACTGGATCCAAGACCTTCATGCATTTTATGCCGAGGAGTCAACTGGGACCCCAGATCAAACTTTTGGATCCCGGCACATGTCTGGGCTTACTGGTAGCTTGACACACCATTCTTTATGAAATTGATGAACAGAAATTCATATTTGTGTAGATTGTCATGTCACTCTTCTATAAATTCCTCCGAATTGGCAGTAATTAAAGTAGTTAAGAATATTCACGTAATTGTATATTTTGCTATCTGATTGGTCGTGACGTCAGATAGCGATAGTCCAGGTGATCAAAGTCAGGTATGTACAACCTGAGGTATACCTACCTCCGATATCAATACTATAGTCTTGAGCAGAGTAGCTCGGCTGACGCATTTATTTGCAACACGCGCCCTGGAGGGCCTCTGATAATTAGACGCCCTGGAGGGGGGTTTCGCCCCCCCCCCCTATGAACCCGAAAACTACGCAATGTAACAAGCGGAAAACGGCATTAGATAGCTCGAGACAAGCTCTATCGAAAGTGTGTTGTTCTTTTTTGTCAGGTCAATATTGAGGTCACCAGAGATCATCAAAGGTCAGATTTGCCAGATTCAGTACTTTGCTCCAGAAAACCTTACATATCTCGGGAACTATGAAAGCTAGAGGAACAAACGGAAAGCAATCGAAAGCTCCTGAAATTTTCCATTGCTAACGTGTCCTAAGGACATGTGCCTGGATCCCAGATCAAACTGAGATCTGGATCTGTGTCCTGTATCCCGGGATCTACATGAGACACCAGATCCACGTACACAATAAGCCGGGGATCCACAAAGATCCCAGATACTGATAAATGTTATACCTAGGGATCCATCGGGATCCCAGATCCAACTTCGGGATCCAGGCACCAGGGCGAGAAACTGTAGCTGTGTGTCACCGCTGGAACTCTGAAGCCACATGTTTGTCAAAAGTTGATTTGTACAACTTTGACAATATTCCAAACAAAACACACTTTAAACGCATAGGTGCACTACGTTGTCGCTTTTACAATACTGCCACCCATTCTGGTATGTTGACAGAGGTCAGCATCTGGAAAAATGTTGTACCTCCTTATATTCCAACCTAGATTTGTCACCGGTGCCCATATAGGTGTCACCAGTTAGAATAGCACAATGGTAACTTTTCCCAGTCCTGCCAGGCACATTGGTGGGTACCTTCTTGCTAATTTTATCTTATTGGAAAACTAATGACAATATCTAAGTTTGCTTATAGGTAGGTACATCTTAGAAAGTAATTTGCATGTACACATTATCTACATTGTACAGACTCAAGGTATAGACCATAAATGTTGATGTCAGTCCCTGCATCATGTGTTTCAAGATCTAAGGCTTGTTTTTAATTAGAGATCCACTGAGATCCAAGATCCTGAAGCATTTTACTCTTAGGGATCTAGAAGGATCTCAGATCCTCATGCATTTTATGCAAAGGAATCCACTGGGATCCAAGATCTTCATGCATGTTATACTGAGAGATCTACTGGGATTCCAAATCCAACTTCGGGATCCAGGCACAAGTCTAGTGTCCTCCAATTAGAGCTCAGGTCAATAGTTAAGGCTCCAGTGGTCATCAAAGGTAAACAATGGCATTTTGTTGTCAAACAATATATTTTTGCAAATTACTTTTTACCTAAGAACGATGAAGCAATACGTTTGACGCCATCATGTTTATCTCGTCAAGACACTTCGAATTTTATTCATGTTGACCAGGCTAGGTCAACGGAGAACGTTGGATTCAGGTCAACGTCAAATGGTGATGTTGTAACCTAAGTAGGTCATGTTGCATATTGGGAGACTATCTCAAAAGACCTGCATATCGGTGCCATTTCCACTTCTCAAACTTCATTCTGTCGAGAGTTATAGACAACAAAGTGTTGGTGACCTCAGTGTTGGTGACGAAATTGACCCAACCTTAGGTCACCGGTATCAGAAATCCGAGGTCAACAGAACGTATGTATTTTGACCTGATGAAGTCCTGCTAGTTTGAAACCGATCGGCTAAAAACTGTGGCTGTGGTATGACCGCAAACGTTTTGGAGATGGGTCATCACGTGAGCTTGTCTGGTGACCTGACCAGAAATTTATTGAGGTCAAGCATTTTACATAATGTGAATAGTTAATTTCAGAACAGATGTGCAAGAAACAGTGGCACTGCGCGCCGCCGTTTCTCCGCTATCGTCGAACACTCTTAAGGGTGGGCGGACTTCGCCCCGCCCCTCCGGGACACGTGTTAATATGGAAACTGAACGGAAAAAAGCTGAAAAAAGAAAAAAGTGAGAAAAAAAACATATTTACCGTGGCCTTACCGAACATAATACCGTGCGGGCCACCGCCCAAACCACCGTTCTGGATCCGCCAATGGTCAGAGCACACGTGAAAGTCATCGCATCATTAGGTTTGATTGGTTAAGACGAGCTGAAGACGTGAGATAATGAGCCGGCTAAAATCTGGGGCAAGATGACCTTTTTCCCCGCAGGATTTTCGACTGAAGGGTATTGGGTACCATACCCCTGCAATCCGCCGCCGCTGGCCGGCAAGTGACACCATGGTGTCACTAAAATGGTGTCACTGTCATGGTGTCACTGTCACTTAATTAATGCCATGTATGCCTAAATTGCGTCGTTTAGCGCGTCAATAGCATCCGCAGTCCGCACACACACAAAGTCACGTGCAGTTGGCTCGACTTCGACCGTCGACTCCAGCAAACACACCGCCTGCAGGGGCTGAATACCTGGCTGGTATACAGCGCGGCCAAGTGACACAGTTCAGGACGACCGTGCGCGTCTGGGGTGACACTAAGCCAACACGCGGCGATGAGCGGATGGATGTCTTTGTCATCGATGGACAGCGCGAAACTGGCGTCAGACTTCGGCTGGAGTGGTCAGTGTGCTGCAGTGGGGGGTGCCGAGTGCAGGCCAGACGAGAGTGAGTTGCAGTAGCGGGGTCAAGTGTTACTCAGGGTGACAGGGTGGGCACGTTACGGGGGACGCGAAGACGTGAGTGCACATCTAGCAATACATTGTAATTTTATAAATTTGTATGAGCAACATGAGAAAAAGCGAATTAATGTTAATTACGAGCGAGCACGAAGTGCGAGCGAGTCCTCATTGAATACCGGATTTTCTCAGATATAAGCGGCCGACCCGACCCGGCCGGGCCGGCCAGACGCGGGGGGGGGTGGGGGGGGGGAACCGGTTTTTGGTCAGAAGCTTATATCTTTTGAACCGCGCCATCCTATTGAGTGGCTGGAAAACCACGCCACTGGCAATGTTGCAAGGTAAAAACTCGGTCACATGGCCGTGCGCACTGCACCCCTGGTTCGTCCACGAAAATTACTAAACTCGTTTGGCACCCCATACCGGCGACTATATCTGGCAACCAACGTCGCAAACAGAACACGAATCATAAGCACAGATATGCGTAGAGAACGATCCGCCCGGCGATGCTTACTATGTGTCGATGCAGCGGCGCGTGGCACGTGCAAATTTAAGCTGGCTATGCAAAGCGCAACTTCATATTTTTATGACGTCTTCGCATATTATCAGTGCTCAGCAACTAATGGGATGTGAAGCGATGAAAACAAACACCAATCTGTAGGACCAATGTTACCGTCGCTAAAATGCCACTGCAAAAATTCGAGGGTTTTAATGGGCAGTAAATTCGTTGTTAAAAATCTGCCTGTAATATTTTATTTGCGATTCTATAACATTTCCTTCATTAGCACTTGCGTAGCTTTTCAAACCAAAGGTGGCTAGACGAATAAAACTGATGCAGGCTGTGGGCGGAATCAAATCGCATCTAATACCCACCAAAAACTGAATTTTTGCCTACAAACATGAAGCTTATAATTGCAAATGGAAAATAACGCTGCAAAACCTATTTAGTTCAAAGTATCGATTTATGTAGTTCGGATCTATTTGCAACGGCAAAACAACACATGGCGAAAATAATTCAAAAGCATGCTTTGCACGAGACGAACCTCCGTTGGACCGGTGAAAAATTGACGCGGATTTATTCGGACTCGCTCGTCCCTCGCCGTTTAAGGCGTCTTACTGGTTATTATGACGTTTAAGCGACCGACCCGATCCGAACCGGCCGGCCAGACCGTAACGCTTTTCAGAAGCTTATATCTTTGGAATCCCGCATCCGATTGACAAGCGGTCTTTGCCATCTGATAGTCCCATCCAATCAATTATGTTATTAAAATGTTTCGTTTCACGCATGGCGCGTGGCACGTGCCACGTCAGGGGTATCAGAAAACGTTATCCTGCTAGCTCTGTGAAACGGATCAGTTAAGTCGCGGTTTAGTTTGAGATTAGTTACCATGATAACAGAATCCTGCATGACACCTCGACTTCCGCGGGTGCCCCGACCGATTAACCCGCGAGTTACTGGGGTATATTCTAAAAAGCGACTTACTGGGGGGGGATATTTATAGCCCCCTGAGCTCTGGAACTACTGAACCGATCTTAAAAATTCATATAGCATTTGATAGCCCTCTCGAATCTGTTGAATGAAACCTAATATTGTTAGCCTCAGGGTCACCGATGACGTCACAGGTCACATCAAAGACAAAATGATTGACCATGTCATCAAAGTCCGGTGGATGGAGTTATCGCGCAAAAATGCGATATTAAACGCATAATCAGTTAAAGGGAGTATGCCTACTCACATTGGTCATGTGAAGTTGTTGACACTAGTCTGTAGAACATATTTTTTCTGATTTAGGCTATACTTATTTCCCAGGATTATTTTAGTTGCTGAAGATTTTCAAGGTCGCCAATTTCGACATACTGGGAAGTACTTAAATTATCGATGTTGCCAGAGAGCTTTCGCTATAGAACATTTGCTCTAAAATTAACCGCCAGTCATAAAATTGTTAGCTCTGGCCATAGAAAACACTCGTGAGCACTGATTACAGCTGCCGAACAGATTTCTCGATCACTGTTAACAAAACTATGCAATTGCCTAAAGGTTTTGTTTACCGTCTTAGTGCGCTATTAATAGGTAACATCTTCGCTACTCTGTTTATAAGTGAGATCGTTTATGAAATTTGAAACAAAACAAATGAAGACAGAAATATAAGTAAATTCAACTAAGGGGCTCCAGAACCGGTGAATTTTTATTCGTCAACCAATATCAAGCAATAGCTTCTTACCGTAATAAAAATATATTTGACATTTCAAAAGAGTAGGCACACTCCCTTTAATAAATTGGTATCATTCGTGGATCTGACGCATCTAATTACCATTCTAAGCTGTTTGGGTCAGTTCAAGGTCATCCAAGGTCAAGAGGCCAAACTGCAGATACTGGTCATGAGGAGTTGTAAAACATGTGTAACTATGGGTTCGTTTTTGACTTGCACGCGAAAAATGACCATATAACTTTTTTTCCATATAAATAGTTAAAAAACAAAAACGGAAATGCAATATTTATGCACGGTTATGCTGTAGAGGTGATCGAATTTTGTCTTTGCAGGATTTTAAGTCAGTCAGTTTTGAAGATATCGACTTTAAACTTGCTTCACATATTCATTTGACTCCTCTCGTTCATTTTTTTCAATTCAGATACATTTTTCAAATAAAAAAGATGCCACTGAATTTCTCAAAATTTTGAAGTTTATTTCTTTTTTTAAATTCGAGATAGTGGTTTCACAGTCGTGTTTATTATTTGTCTTTTCTTATATGATAATTTAATTTATTTAAAAAAAATGTACTTTGCAGAGCGTTTCCTGCAAACACCTATTTTTCAACAAAAAACGCAGAACATGACGTCACTCTGACGTCATTTCTGGTTGACCTATTCAAGCCTTGTATTTGTCCTTCAGGCAACATGTGCAAAGTTAATGTGAGACAAGGTACTGAACGTTTGGTGACGATACCGCTGTTGGTTGAGGAGATATTGTAAAATAACGGGAGGTGTGGGGGCTATAAATAGCATCCCCAGTAAGGCGCGGGTTAAGCTGAAATTTGTAGTGTGGTTTGAGACAACACTACTGGCAATGTGCAGTTTAGATGACAGCAGACAAATTTTCTTAATCCTTGCAACCTGCTTTCTACGGACTCACTCGTCCTTCGCCGATTAAGTCGTTTTACTGGTTCATAATGTTTCAGGATCTAGGTAAGGCGTGTACACTGTACAGTCTAGGGTAAATGTTCTGTCCGTGCAAAAGTTCTGTCCGCTGTTTCTACCTCTGTCTGTTGGTGCCGCACGCAGTGGAATATAATGCAATTACTATATATGGCCGTCTCCCCCGGTATCAGGGGCGAGAGCAAAAATAGTTTCAATAGATTTCACTGCATGTAGCACCGAAAAACAGCACCGATAGACAGGTGACATTGAACTGAAAGCGGGTAAGGCGTAACCAAAGTTTTTTAAAGAATACGTGTCTCCAGTGGCGTAGCGAACTAATTTGAAGTTTGGGGACAAAAAGGCATTTTGAAGTCGATTCTTTCCATGCAACGTCCATAGGCGTAATGTTAAAATCCGAAAATGTTGGGGGGCAGAGGCCCCCTGCCCCCCCCGGCTCCTACGCCTATGCTTTCTACGCTAGCTTCCGTCAGACGAAAACAAACATCGCCCCATGGAAATGGAGGATGTATCCGAATAGAGCACTGAAAGGACTGCTACTAGCCGTTTTTACGAAGGATTTAATCACCGGGAAGATCTGCATCGGTTGAGGTGATGAAGTGGACAGAACATCTACCCTTGACTGTACACTGTGTATAGTGTAACCGCATACCTACATATGCTATTAGATTAGCTATATTATAACTATAGGTAGACAATTAATGGTAAGTTCGGTGTTCAATTTTGTTATAATCTTTTTAACCCAAATTATTTATCGACATTCAGGTTATTCTACCTTTGCATGTAACTCACTAGTTAGGTAGGTTTATGTCACCTTTCTAGCCTGAATGCACATAGGTATATCTGCACCTTCGACGCACATCCTGAGCGAAGCGGCAGCCGATCCTTCACGCTGACCAGAAGACCTCATCATGACGACGTTCTTCAACGAGACGATCGGCTTCTTCGCCGCCAAGACGTCCATGCACGGCGTAAAGAACATCGTCGACTCCGAGAACAGAGTGATGCGCGCCATGTGGACCGTCATCGTCATCACCACTGTCACCCTCGCGATCGTCAACGGTGAGCGACTTACGCGCGACAAATTAGCCGTTTTCACGATGAACTTTATTTAACCGGGTGATTGGAGCGTCTGGGGCGCTTTGGGCGCTTGGGGCGATTGGGGAGTTTTGGTTTAAATTGGGGTTTGCTGCATAATTTGGGAATTTTGGCATTTTGAAATTAATGACATTTTAAACCTGACACCGTGACTCGTGCCCATAACTCTAACACTGGCTCAAAACCCCTCATTTAAACCGAACGCCCTAATCACTCCAATCGACCCAATCACCCGGTAAATAAAAATCCTTCATGAAAACGGCTAACATGGAGGGCTATTTGGTTAGTTATCAGCGTTTGACTTTGTGATTTTGATGCTTTGGGATCCGGTAATGATGACGTTATCGGTTAAAGTCCAGGGTAAAAGTAGATGTCACATGTCACATAACTTATCGCTATCTTCGATGACATACAAATCGTCTGATTGTCATAAGTCGTTCTTAACGACTTACAAAGTCGTCCGCTTTGCTGGTTGTCTTTAACGACGTGTAAAAATCGTCAACTTGATATCCATCAATTCGTCTGCAACGGCAAAGGGCGACCTATTTCGCTTCATTTTCAGGCATGCAGGTGACGTACACCTTCATGATCAAGGGTTCGAACACGACGACGATCGCCTACAACGTCCACGCTGACACGGGAGTGCCGCTGCCGATGCTCACAATATGTCCGACCCGCAATCCGTTCCTTGCGTCGAGACTGAAAGGTGAGGTGGATGGAGACGGGGTCGAATGTGGCACAACTGCCATATATCTTCTGCTGCTTAATGTGAGCCGCACAGTCGTAGTCTGAACTCTGAAGTCTCCCGGAATGCTACACCATAGCTTGGTGCATGCTTAAATAAATATATTTAACCCAGATATTGACGCACACATTTGCTGCGACCCACGTATCTTGTTAAATCTATTCATGATAATATTGATGCACTCGAAGAAGTCTCTTTGTCACGGGACCAATGTTCAATTGTGGCTTTAAGAACCACTATCGACATTAACCCTGATAGCATGATATCCATCGACCTCATGCCAAGGGCGGCGGACAAGTGTGTGGGGGGGGGTCAGAGGGGAGGGGAGCTGCCATTCCATTCCAGAAGTTGAGGAGGAATATATTTGTTTGCCCCCCATAAATTTGTAAGAGAGACACTCCAAAAAGTTTTGTTTTTTTTCATGGCCGACGGCCCTGAGGTGCCCCCAGCCAGCCTGAGGTCTCTAAGCCCGACAGAAGCCTCTCAGTTGTCCTGATGGGGGCCCTCAGCAAGACCTGAGAGGGCCCTCGGAGGGGCCATCGGAAAGCCTGATACTTCACAATGGGCCTGTCCGTTTCTTTGCAACCATTTAGAGGACCCTGAAAATATAGTAGCCCATATCCGAGGAGATATCATTTCGAATAATTTTTGGGAGTGGGCCCCTTGGCCGCAGAGGAGGCCCGTTAGCTGAGGGGGCCCATGGGTTTCTTTGCCCCCCTCATCCAAAAATGCCATCCGCCGCCACTGGCTCATGTTAAGGCATTCAAGCTGAGCTACTAACATTTCTAACACAACAGTCCCTTCACTCCAATCCCAACTCCCTACCCCTTCATTCGACTAACGTCCCGCTCCCTCCACCCCCTCCAGAGCGGAGCCTGACCTCGACTAACGTCCCGCTCCCTCCACCCCCTCCAGAGCGGAGCCAGAGCTCGACTAACGTCCCGCTCCCTCCACCCTCTCCAGAGGCGGAGCCTGAGCTCGACTAGTCCCGCCTCCCTACCACCCCCTCCAGAGCGGAGCCTGAGCTCGAACTAACGTCCGCTCCTCCAACCCCCTCCAGAGCGGAGCCTGAGCGCGACTAACGTCCCGCTCACCTCCACCCCTCCAGAGCGGAGCCCTGAGCTTGACTACAATAACGTCCCGCTCCCTCCACCCTCTCCAGAGCGGAGCCTGAGTTCGAACTAACGTCCCGGCTCCCTCCACCCCCCCAGAGCGGACGCCTGAGCTCGACTAAACGTCCCGCTCCTCCAACGCCGCTCCAAGAGCGGAGCCTGAGCTCGACTAACGTCCCGCTCCCTCCACCCCCTCCAGAGCGGAGCCTGAGCTCGAACGCGGCTGCCTTCCTGCTTCTGATGGTAGACAAGGCAGGCAACATGGGGCTCTGGGGTGAAACACTCGAGCAGCAGCAGCAGCTGCAGGACGGACTGTCCACTGAGCTGGGTCAGAGTTTGAGAGACAATGAGACCCTTCTTGATCTCTTGAACTACCTCTCTCCCAGGTGGGTGCTGCAGAACGGCTACGAACAGCTTGTCGTAACGGAACCGTTGGCATGGAACGACGGGATATTGGATCACGTTGCATTAAAACTTCTAAACTCGTTATGTCCTTGTCAGCGTAGTTGCATGATGAACAAAACTCCATCAGTAGCTAAATAGGAAAGCCAGGCCAAAGTCAAACATTTCAAACCACTCACATAACCTTTGCTGAAGAATGAAGATGTTGGGTTAGCTGAGATGGTAGCACAGGACATTTCGGCAGTTGTGATGCACAGTTTGATACGTGGAAGACTCTATCGCATGGTCGCTCGTGTCCACCCCTCACACACGCACACGCACAATGGTGGATCGCAGGTGGAGGGGGGCAAAGGGGCCATGTGTCCCCCGCAAAAAACGTTTGAAAAATCGGAGGAAGATCAGACTGTTTTTTCGCCTGAATATAGAAGAAGATCTAATCAGCTTTTACTCAGGGGAGTTGTTTTTAAATCAGCAATCAATTTATAAGCAAGCTGAATCCGATGAGTTTTCAGTTTTTCTTGAGACTTTTTTGGATTTGTTTCCCCAAGCCAACGGTGCCCCCGAAAACATTTTTCTGGATCCGCCAGTACAAACGCACACATGCAGCGCTTTTAAGCCCCAATCATCATCATCATCGCACGCACGCACGCACGCACGCACGCACGCACGCACGCACGCACGCACGCACGCACGCACGCACGCACGCACGCAAGAGCAGCGCACGCACGCACGCTACGCACACCTAGCACAGCATGACACGACACACACGCGCGCACACACACACACAGATACAGACACACCGTTTCGGCCGGCAGCTGTGAGGAGATGATTGGCGGCTGTTACGTGTACGGCGACTACATGAACGGCAGCACCTGCTGCACAGAAGTCTTCTCGGAGGACTACGCCGTCTACTACCAGGGCCGCTGCCTCTCCAGCAGGTTCTCGACTCTGCTCCTGCGTAAGAACCAGACGCAGTCGGGCGACTACAGCGGCCTCTCGATCATCCTGCAGGAGGACAAGGAGACGTTCAGTAAGGAGATGTCCGAGACAGAGGGCTGGGGAAGAGCGGGATATAAGGAGATGTCCGACAGAGGGCTGGG
>VOPJ01008045.1:0-29819 GCA_014673585.1 Semibalanus balanoides
TTGCAAAAAGTGCTAAAGGATCGCATAAAAATACACATGTAACAGTTTCCAGATAAATATAAAGTGTTCAGAACGATGGTGCTTGATATGTTTAATAACTTGTGACCTAAACTGACCAGGCGTGCAGCTAAAAGGATCAGAGTACGGACAGGAAGACATGTAGGTGTTAAAAACTTTGGGCACACGACATTGTGTTGTGTGTATTGTGAATAGCTGGATTTTGACTGCTTCAAAGCTATTTTAACGATAAATTGTTATCTTTCCTTGAGTACCAGACTCACCATGTTAATGCCAAATAGTACCAAATCAGTCCGTATTTAATAATGTTGGAATTCACTGATGTCCTTGGGGGGGAGGGGGCAAAATATATGTTGGTCCCACCCTTTTTCGCTTGGGGGGGCATGGCCGGATTGCCCCTTGGATCCGCCCTGCGTCTGTTCAGCTCAATTAGGAATTTCTCTTTTAAAACGACAGAAGACATGTTGTTTGGCATACATGTAGGTATCTCACATCGGCATAACACACTCCCGCGGCAAAGGGCATTAAAAATCGACACTGGCACGGTGCACTGTCGATTTTTAACGCCCTTTGCCGCGATTTGTAATGCCCTTTGCCCTTTGCCACCCAAAATCGGCGCAAATTTGACACATTTCCTAAGATTATCGTAAAACTAAGCAACTTTTATTAGGGAAAGTTGGTTTTAAATCAGTAACTGATGCATAAGCAAGCGAAATCCGATGAGTTTTCAGAATTGTGCGATACTTTGGGGGATTTGCCCCCTCCCAAACTGACAAAATCATCCTTTCTGGATCCGCCTATGCTTCGCGGCATGACATAACTTTCGCGGTATTACAAATTTCCAAATTTTCCAAATGGGAAAGTGAATTCCATTACGTTTTTGGCAGAGACTCTTCTTGGCGGTAATTGCTGGCACTGGTGAAGTCCATAGGGAGAGGTATCAGGTGAAAATCAGTGGCCGGATCCAGAGGGGGGGGCATGGGGTGGCCCCCCTTGGACCTGCCCAAGAACCTCCTTTTGGAAAGAGGAAAAGGGGCCGTGCAATAAAAACCTCTTCCTGCCGCCTGAGGGGGCATTCTTGTCCGCCTGGAGCGGGGCACTCTTTGTTCCCCGCTGAGGCGGCCGCACTCTGGCCGCCTGAGGGGGCACTTTGTCGCCTGAGGGGGCACTCTAGCCGCCTGAGGGGTACTCTTATCGCCTGAGGGGGCACTCTAGCCGCCTGAGGGGCACTCCTGCAGGCTGAGGGGGCACTCGCTGACCTGAGGGGTCCTTGCCATTGTCAAAAAAAAAATGCTGAAAATAGGGCCCTCAAAAAATATATAGTGGACTGGACCAAATCCGTCGAGTTTTCAAGATTTGGGTATAGGTAGGGGCAACACTGCAATTGATGGCCCCCTCCTGGCTCCTTGAAGATTTTCTGGATCCGCCACTGGTGGAAAATGCCCCACTCCCCAGAGCGGCACCACCTTCCGAGAATAGGGGAGGGGACGGATAAATTTTATGTCGATTCTTCCCATACAACGTCCATAAGCGTAATGTTAAAATCAAAAAATGTTGGAGGGACGCGTCCCCCTTTGGCGCTGTCCTTGCCCCCGAACCAACAGGAATTTGGGGGAATTCAATACTGACAAAATCATCCTTTCTGGATCCGCCTATGCTTCGCGGCATGACAGTATAGGTATCCCCCTCGCATCCCGCACTGAACGTGAAGAGACCAGGATGTGCCCATCTAAGAACTTCATGAAAAGGAGAGTTTAATCAGTGATTAAATTGGAAGTTTGTATGTTTTAATGATGGACAACCCAGCGAACCTGATGCAATTCAAGCACAAATTAACTTAGGGGAAATGTTCCGATTAGCGACCCCCTTATGTTGAAGCGCGCTGGTGATTACCTATGCTGTCGTTGTTACGACCGTGGGAACTTGTTTTAAGGGAAGTGTGAACATTTTTCTAGCCATATATGGTCTACTTTAGTCCACCAATTCGTATAGGTATAATCGCAATTGCGATCTGCAAGCCTTGCACAAAGAAACGCAAATAGGTGAATCTGTCTCCCAGTTGCGGACCGGGTTGATATGATGAATGCATCCCCAACTTTAGCAATATGCAGCATCATTGCCTTTGAAGTTTCCCGTTTCTGTAATTTTGCCAACGTCCTATTTTGGGCAAGACTTCAAATTCAAAACCAGCTTGTCAGCCGGTAACGAAAGAAGCCTTGGAGTCCAATTTCAAGCTTAATGATTCAGCGGGTGAGGGTCTGGAGAGACCTTCTACGGGTCGCAAAGTAGGGAAATGTGAGTGTTCCAACATTAAAGTAGTACCGAATAAAAATACCGGACACACCTATACCGGAAATCGAACAAAAATAACCATAATATATGACAATTTCAGAACAAAACATATTTTTTCAACAAGTACCAGGTCCCTTTCTCAATGCGAGGGCGGCATCGTTCAGTCAATTCGGCATATCTCATTTAAAACCGACGCCAAGACATACTGTTGACGAGATTAAGCATCTCACATCGGCGGTGTACACACTCCCGACGCTCGCCGGGGCGCGAAAGGGCCAAACTTCCTTTGCAATCGACAGTGCAGCCCGCTGTCAAAACACTGGTCACTGGTTTAGAGGAGAGGCCAAGTGTGAGCTGACAGCGTCCTTAGAGAATAGGCAATTTTAGTTTGACTTGGGCAAGCGTCATTCAGTTTTCGTTGACGATCAAAATGCAACGCAACATACACTTTTCTCAATGCGAGGCGGCATCTGTTCAACTGGAACGTGCATAGTGCATTCATATCGTCAGGCAACTGGAACTTACGACAACTATTTTAACACTTTGGAGGCACATTTCATAAAACAGAATATCATTGTTCATATCGAACGGAGACAATGGACATCGCAGGGGCATTCACAATATTGACATGGACATTAAATTAACGTTACATTGCTTTTTGTTTCGCCAATTTCTTACTTAATTTAGCCCAATGGAAAATTGACTTATTGGCGGGATTTTTTTATTTCCAAACAAATTTATAGTGAAAAGTAAAATGTAATTTACTTTTTTGCTTTGAGGTGGTCTGTAAAGACATTACTGTTGAGGGGCAGCTGACGTCAACCTAGTAGGAGCAAACCTCTATTACGTCATGGCCTGTTCCCGGCACACAAAATGACCCGAGTTCAGGTCCAACATTTCTAGCTATTCAGCCGTCAAGATGCCGAGACGTTACGTGCTGTTTCTGCGGAGGACCGTGGAACGAATCATACAGGCCTACCGGGATGGAAGCCGACTGACATTGCCGTAGCCCGTCATCTGAGTGTTCGGAGGACGACGGCGTGGTCAGTTGTCGCGAAGAAGTGGCTCCGGACTGGTGAAACTGCTGTCCGACGGAGAGGAGGCAACCGACCAAGGAAGGTGGACAACGAGATGCTGGACTTTTACTCGATGCTGATAGAGGACGACCCGACGATCACGCTGAAACGCATTAACGAAGTGGTCCGGGCTGCCTGGCCGGACAAGCCCCGCGTGTCAACGGCGACCATCAGCCGGGCTCTGCACGGAGCTCTCATCACAGTAAAGCAGATAAGGAACCTCTCGATCAACAGAAACACGGCCTTAACGAAACAGCGGAGAGAAACGTAAGTTTGTCATTGCTTTTACATCACTGTGTGTAATGTTGCGTTATAACAGGGCGGGGGGTACATTATTTTATTAAACACAAGTGCCAGGAAAATATTGTTTCGAACCGTGGTCCGAGCTCTGCTGTTTCTACATAATTATCCAGGCCAAGTGTTGCTATTAAAATTACATATGCCGTCTTAGCAGGAATTTTTACTTCTCATTGTACATTGCTAACATTGTACCGCTTTATTGCACGATATTTGGCGAAAACATTTCTGCCCGGGGCAGAAAATGTTTTTTCCAGATTCATATAACATAGAGCCTTGAAATATTTATAACCCCCTACGTGCTAACCGCTTATAAACTGATATCTCGGCACGTGGTACAATTTATTTTACATCCAGCCAAATTGGGAAAAAAATGACACAATGCCAGCGTGCGCCGTCCCTCCCACTTGTTATCTTTGTTTTTTTTTTATATTTTCGTATTATGAATAATTATGCTTACTGACTTATTTATTCCTCGATTATGTTGGCAGGTTACCCGCAGCCTGGATGGTGAATACCGGAGTGGCAATGCATCGCGTCTACGTCGACTGGAAACTTGGCTCAATCTCTACCTGTCGAGGAGCGGGGAGAGCGGAGTCGGCCGCCGCGCGGCTCGGAATTGTCTGGCGCGACAAGCGGAGGTCGCCAACATGACCGTTGATACTGGCCAATCAGTGATCGATGTTTGGTTGCTGATGCTACCATGAGGATTTGTGTTGGGGTGAGTGGGGACGCGAGGCGCGTTCCGGGCTTTGTATCTGCGAAAATCTGTCGGTCATCCTGCGGAGAAGAGCCGGCTGTAATTGTCTATGGTAACGCCCCGAACCACCGGCAGATGGAGACGCTGGCGAACACACGCAGGTAAAAAAAAGCTGGCGCCCTTACTCGCCCTTCCTGAACCCAATCGAACTGCTTTTTTTTTCGGTTTTATATTAAAGCCAGACTTGAAGCAGCGCCATGGGACAAGTGCATGGACGACTGCCTATTTTTTTAGGGACGGGGGGGAAAACCGTGGCGCGGCACTTGCGGCAGGGCACCACGGCGTTTTGGAACGTGGAGAACGCCATTCTGGGGACTGGCGAGCAGGCGATGGTCAGTCATCACTCAGGAGAAGGTGTGAGCTGCCGCCTATCGGGCGTTTGCCAACAGCTTATCCGGTGCCTTCCCTGGCTAAAGAAGACATCTGGGATGAGTGATCGGGTACCAACTGATGACAACTGACGCAGTAGCATGATGGCCGTCTCATTTTGTATCTGACAAATTTGACCTGTCTGAGTGTGATCAGCCCATGTGATCTCTGATGTGATGTGATGTATGAGCTTATTGTGACCAGTTTTTTAGAGCATTGCTGTTACAGTCTGTAAAGCCGCAATTTTGTTTCTTCAATTTGTCATGATTATCTTGACCCCTGATAAACTCGATTTTTTGTTTTCCTTTTTACTTGGAAGTAAGAATTACAAATGTTATGTCGCTATCATATAATTTTTTTCTGATGGTTAATATTAAAAACGTCGTTTCTGTAAGAACGAAAAGACTGCTCGTCTCTGGCCACCTTATCCCGCAACGATAGATTTCAAATAAAATATATCTGCAAGAGTCTATGTCCAAGCCGATAAATCTAAATTTTATGGATTACCGAATTGAAATCCTACAACGGAATGGACAAAAATATAACTAAAACTTTATAAACTGCCCAATTTCGCCGTCAAACAAACTGAATGACACTTTGCCTAAGTCAAAATAAAAATTTGACCTATCTCATAATGAAACGCTGTCATACTCCATTTGCATATATGTCTGAAATCAGTGACCAGTGTGTAAGCTGTTGACTACGGCTGCACTGTCGATTTTAATGCCCTTCGCCTCGCGGGGAAGTGTGTTTACGCCGCAAGTGAGGTTGCATAATGTAATACAGTTATCGTCTTGCCCTGTCAGCGACAGTGATTTAAATAGATAGATATGCCGTGAAATTGAGCTGAAACACAGATTTGCCTGCCTCGCATTTTGAGAAAAGGTTGTAGTTTATCTCCGGAGTGCTTGTACAGGGAGCATATGTATAATTGTTTTTCGTGTTTTTGACAGGTAGGTACAGGTATTCTTTACAATGTGTTCCAGAACTCGATAGTAGAAATAACAATACAAACATAAGCATGATTATTTGCATTGTGTATGTGTTTATGCAAAAGGTATTTCATACATATATATATATATATATATATTTATATATATATATATATATGTATATGTATATATATATATATATATATTATTGTATATAGTTTATATATGTACTATTATATATATATATATATATATATTATATATATATATTTATATTATATATATTATATATATCAGAGCAATTAACTGTTGCTTTTAGCATACTTATGTTTTTGGACCAACCCCGGACACGTATCAAGACAACAACAAGAGCCAACTCAGACGCTTTTGTTGAAAGACTGATGTCGATCAAACCGCCAAATCATTCTGAGTAGTTGCGTGGCCGAGGATCACCCGATGCAGCACCATTCCGATTCGTACGTTTATTAGCATAGGTTGAGTGGGCGCTGTCTTATCTGTGTATTCTGTCGGACAGAGCTGACAGACAGAAGCTGTCCGGACGACAGCTTGTCAGATCAACCTGAAATGATAGACAAGGTTTACGATGAATCCTGGCTGGAAAAGTTGCCATTCTGTCATTCTAACCGGTGACAAATATAGAGGCATCGGTGACCAATATTAGCTGGAACATAAGTAGGTATCCAAAACCTGTGAAATGCCCACCTCTGTCAACATACCAGACCAGAACAGGGCGGCATCATTGTTAAAGCAGCAACATAGCGCACCAGGGGAACATTTTAACAACTTATTACCTGTCTGTCTCAGGAACCAAATGTTTTTGGTCTGGAAAATTGAGAAAATTGTACAAGAAAAACTGGTGATTTTAATCTACAAACATGTAGATTAAAATCCCAACGGTGACACGCCGCAAGGGCTTTCATGCCCTGATCAATTATCCCACCACGCGATGTGTAGTTATTTAGTTCAATTATATTCATATTTTAATGAATGTTTTGCAGACCATCAGCAGCTGTAACTATTGTAAGGCATAGTCTAGTGAAAGCATATCAATCACAATTGTGACAGAAGCCTAACATTATAATGCAATCTTTCACAGGTTTGCCGAGCGCACGTGTTGCCCGGCATTTGACGTTGAAGGCACATGCATTATGCACGCCATCGGGTTTATCTAGATTCGACCATCTAAGTGTCAGACAAAGATCAATAGCTCGGGCGTACTTGTTTGACCCGCGCCGCTGATTAAGGTCATGATTACAATACCGGCTATGAATCGTGCAAGGTCGTGTAAAATGGCGGCCGGTACTCAGTCAAACTAGATCAGATACGGGGCCGTCTTTTACTGGCCGGATTTGATGTAAACTTAAGGACAGGGGTAGATCGATGACGTCGATAGCTGTATCTAGATGTCCTAGACGTGTTCCCTGGGTTCGAGTCGTTCGCTCCAGTGTTGAGGTGTCAGGTGGCATTTGACAGCGATACTGAGCCTTATACAGCGTATCAGTACCGCGGCTGCAGCAGAAGATAAACCGATGGCAAGGCTACTGGCATTGTCCTTGAAATAAATATACAAATGTCAATGTCGATGAAAGGTCAAGGCTCTGGTGCATAGATGGCTCTTGCACAGAGTTTGTGCTTGCAAATACTGCATGCAATCCCAGTAGGTACGTCTAAACTGATAAAGATCTATCGCAACATATTGATGTAACATCTGCACCACCCCGTAAGTCACAGAGCTCCTGTGCACCCGTACAAGACTGGTCACATTCTCATGCACGGCGCATCCTTCTCCAGTGCACCCACCCGCCCACGCCGGTACCGCCCGCTCCAGATCCGCCGCGCGGTCTGCCCCCCCCCCAGACCTGCCGCGCGGTCTGCCTCCTCCCCCTCCGGACCCGTTGCGTGGTTCTGTGCCCCCCCCCCCCTCCGGACCCCGTCGCCGCAGTCCCCCAGCACACGCCGCGCGAATACTTGCCCCCTCCTTCCGGACCTCTCTCGGACTCTCCCGTGGTGCCCCCGAAAACGGTCTGCCCCCCCCTCCGGACCCGCCCCCGCGCGGTCTCCCCCCTCCGGACCCCGCCGTGCGGTCTTGCCTCCTCCCCCTTCGGACCCGCCGTGCGGTCTGCCCCCTCCCCCCTCCGGACCTGCCGCGCGGTCTATCCTTGCCATGAGGATCCGGCTGCCTTGCATACCACGTCTCTCCCCTCTGCCCCGTCCCTCCCCCTCTCAGGCTGGCGTGAAATATAGTTCAGGTGTGCATCACTGTTCATTGTTCGTGCTCATACTCACGGAGCTGCCGGTATGCGTGCCGTCAATTGGGTGATTGGTGTGGCTCCGGCTCATGACTGCAGTTCTCTTGATCCTCAGACTCGAGATCAACCTGCCGTCTGGGCTGATCCATCACCGAGTAAATCATAGTAAATGACTGGGCGGCTCGGCGGCAGGTGTCCCGAGTCGGGTGTCGGGCGAGGGGCCACACCTCCCCGTCTGACCTCCGTTTTACACGCCCGCTGGGGGTGGGGATCATGCTCCCCGCATACCCTGTGGTTAGAGCGCTCGCTCGACAGCGCGTAGGCAAGCTTGCAGAATGGCAGCCGCGCTGTGTATTTTCAATGCGCAGCGTATCATCTTTGGGTCTAGATCTGTCGTGGGTTCATGCGGAGTCATTGGATTCTAATTTTGTCGTGACATGCGTGATGCGACAGACATGTATGCAGGGGACTGCGTCCTTCGGTAGCGTATGCGGAGGGTTTGATACCCTCTAGGCGCTTGAGGTCAGGGTCTGGCATCCTCGGGCGCATACGCGGAAGGTCGCGGTGGCTGGGATGTCATGACGGGCGCTTCAGCGTTGCGTCACACATGACTGTCGCGGCTGTACAGATGAGACGACGGTTACGACACCGACGCCGCTGCCGTAATTGTCATGTCGGAGCTCAAAGGCAGCTTCTTCCAGCCTTTTGTGAGCTCTCACAAACGCCGCCGCGCTTTACGCAGCCGGAGGTCATTCGACTCACTCGTCTACCGCTCATCTCTGCGCGCTCGTGGCGGCGATGAGACGTCGCGAGGCCTCAGGCGGACTGTTCGCCGATGACACACGGTTCAGTACCATGACCTTTCCGTGCGGTGATGGTGCAAGGACCTGTCCTCGAATTACAATGTGATTTAGCAGACCGCCCTGTCAAATGGGATATGGTTTTCGCAACCTCCCGCCCCCGTCACATGCGGATAGTCGCCCGAGATTTTCATCTATCCCGCGTGCGGTTTCGGGCGGGCTTCTTCGGTCGTGCGGATATGTTGGAGTTTCCTTGATGTGAAATGGACTGGAGAGCGAAAACGGCGACGTAGGTGTGGCAATGCATATCACAGTTGCAACTATAAGCTGGATTGATGTTAAGCATATATCAGTTACCACACATGGATAAGACACAATCTGAACTAGTGGCGACACTCCACCTACAAATCTGCCAGGAGATATGGCGCATGGCATATGGCCAAGGTTGGGCTGTTGGTGAGGCGAGCCGCCAGTCTGCGCCCTATGGAATGTGAGCTCACATACATGGCCTTAATCGTCTCGCGATGATCAACACAATCGGTGCGAGCCGGGATCACTACAGACATTCTGTTTGTGTCCAAGCATCATGTTCTCCCGTGTGATTAACTCTTGTGTCTTAGTCTCGAGTCGTCAGCTCGTCAGTCGTCGTGCCGAGCTTCAGCACATGGGCGTGGCCTCTCCTGGGTCACACCAGCGCCGCTGCAGCGGCCGCCGAGCACAACGAGGTCGAGAACTGCTCCCAGGGCGTGGTTGTTGAGCTACCTCACGGTTTTCGCTGAGCAGCGATGACCGGACCGGGTGGGCGGCTGAGAGAGAAGGACGCGCACGCTGGCTCGCTGGGTGTGGCCGTCTGCACAGCGCGACCAGCGCGAACCCGCGCGGAAACCGACCGCGCCCCGTCTCCTCCGCCGCGTCTGGAGTGGTATCCTGGCGGGGCGGATTGACACTCCGGAGCGGGCGGATTGACATCCTGGGAGAGGCAGGGTAGCACACTGTCACTCGGCTGCGCCATTCTGCATCGCTCGTGAGGCATCAAGGCTTCCGAAAACGGCCTGCAGAGGTCGCAGAGGCACTCTGTGCTAATCCTGATGAGCGAGGTGATTATAATTTGCACAGAAGTCAGTCAGAGGGCGTGTAATTGGATTAGGGAGATGCAAACAGGGCGTGCCAGGCGTGCCATTCAAGTGCCTGTCGCCGTTCAGATGAGCATCTGCAATGCAAGCCGCCTCTTATAAATAAGACTAGATACAAAGGTTAAAAAATGCCTCTTCAGGTTGAAGAGCGACAATGAAGGCAGACAGACGAGCGTCCAGTGCCCGGGACCGGCTATAGAATAAATCAAAGGAGATATGACGAATGTGGAAGCATATACAATTGGTAGTTATGCCAGAATATGTTCAGTTAATTTCATATGCCAAACGTTATCAGCATATTTTTTTGGTATATATATATGAGATGGTGGTAGATGCCATGATTATGAAATTGATGATGTAAATGATTAACAAACGAAATACCATGACCTTTTCCTCCTAGATATGAAAAAGTCCAAAAGTTATCCAAAATTAAGTTATTAAAAGCTCATAAAATTTGCAATCGCACTGGGTGTCTTCAAAACTGAGCTCAGATCAATAGTTTAGGCTGCAAAATTCATCAAAAGTAAAAATGCAGTTTTTTGTTGAATTTGTTTTCCTGAATAACTTTTATCGAAAAACGATAGAGGAATTATTTTAACACCAGTTATGGTAGTTATTATAGTTAATAACTTAATAACTTAATTTTGAATAACATAAATAAATAAATAACTTAATTTTGGATAACTTTTGGACTTTTTCATATCTGCGAGGAAAAGGTCATGGTATTTCGTTTGTTAATTTTGACAACTATGTTCCTCGCAGAAGCACTAAGCTCTATTAAACACTATGATGTAAATGATCACTAACATGGCAATGTTGATTTATTTTTGATAAATAATGGCCTAAACTATGGAATCGAGCTTTCGTTTTACAACATTTTCAAGATTAGACAAGCTAATCTCGAAAATGTTGTTAAACGAAAGCTCGATTCCATAGTTTAGGCAATTATTTATTCTAAAAAGAAAACATTGCCTTGTTAGTGATCATTAACTTCATTTTTAAATTAATTTATCTGAAAATAATTTACCTCAACGATCAACTTATAAGGGATCACTTAATTCACCAAAGATGATAACTGGCTGATCGACGGCTTCAACCAATCGTCGATTTTGCATTTGTCTCTTTCTCCATCTGCAACTGTATCTTCCACTATTCCACAGGCATATTAATTTAATAGCTCGCTGACAGAAAAACCATCGGGACAAAAAAAAACGGCCGAGACACCAAGCGATTGGCTCATAGTTCCGGGGTAACACAGCTGAAAAAATCCGTTCCCACACACCGGTTCGCTGGCCCGACAACAAATAACCTTCAGCCGACCGAGGAATCAGCCTTCAGCGACCTTCCGCCAACGCCACGGACACAATCGGGTCCAGTTTTACCGTTTTACTGCCGAAACGCGCACCGCACGGTTACCGCCTGTAAAGGTCGCTCGCTGGAATGCGACGGGCGGGCAGCCTTGACGCCTACTTTATCTCGGCACACCATCGTAACTCTAGCATTAATCATGTGGGGCGAACGGACGAGGACAGCCTCCAGCTGCTGTCTGTCTCCACCTTCCATCGGGCCGCCTCCCGCCTCCTCTCCGTCTCTTCTCTCGCCTTCTTGACCTGGCCTACGCTCCAGCAGGCTTGGTGCGCCACCCACTGTGAACAGCGCGTCACCAAGGTTGTTTGGTCACGTGGCCCACAGTGCTGACGACTAATAAGCGATGCTACATACTGACAAAGGATTGCGGTCTCGGGCGGAACGCTGTTCCCAGGGATTGGAACACGTGTATTGTGTATGCTCCAATTAATAACACACTGATTGTGAAAGATGTTGTGGAAGATGTTTAAAATGCAAACAACTTTATGCATTTATAAGTCATTTTAAGCAATGCTTTCCAAAAATATATTAGACAATATTGTATTGCAAAAAAAACACTTATAGACATTCGTACCTTTAGTTCTAAGACGTCAAATGGTGAGTTATTACAGCTATCACATTATTTTCAGCTGGCCTTGATGGCATCGATTCTATTCCTGCTGTGCAATGCTAAAAAGCACAATGCACGGTTGTTACAAATTTATGTGGTATCATTTATCTTGTCCGACGATAAGCTGCTATTACAAAATATCACGAAAAATGTATTAACAGAAACAAGCAGCGTTAACATCGCATCATTATGCTTCTTCACATGCTGTACCTAGCTTCTAATTAAACAAAATTAGCTAAGGACTTATCATATTTTTTCGGAGTTTGTCGATAATAATGAGTTGGTTAAATGTCACCCTTAGTTGTCAAGTATACACTTAAATATCGATGCTTCTCTTAACGTGCATACATAATACGCAACATCCCCGAAGGTTTTTGTGAGCATTTAAATTGCCGACGATTTGTTTGCGATCGCAGTCACGTACAACTTGACTGTGACGTCACCCACCTGCGTTTGTTTCCAAGCTGTGCCGGCTTGGCCCTGTATAACTGACGTATATACATCAGTTCTTACATCATGATGTAAGAACTGATGTATATTGTGACTGATGTATGATGCAGTTGTGCTACATGGCTTTGCTGAATGTCTGGCATCGAAGTGGCTCAGCGTCCGGCGGCGCGGCTGGCTGGCACAGCAGCTGGAACGTCGCTGGTTCACGGCGTGACGCGGCACATCTGCAGTCGCCTATTCAGCAGCACTTGGCTGTATTAGAGGGACCCGAGATGTCTGTAGCCATGAGAGTGGGCCAGTAGGTCGAGAGGGTATCGCTTTGGCTGTGGAAAACAGACGGAGCTGTGCCTGCTAGCCTTTTCAGGATTGGTTTATTGTATCTGTAGATGATGCAATGTATCTGTAGAATCGATGCTCGATGTATGATCGATGTTTTCTTAGTCTACCTTAATTAATAATCTATCTATGATAAATAAATATGTAAATGAATCAAAATTCAAAAGAATCCAAAGAAATCCATCAACTACGCTCATGTCAATTCAAATATTTTGTAAAATAGATGCTAGTAATATTAATCGCGAATAAATAAACAAATGAGAAAACATCTTATTTCATGCCAATTTTTCTAGCAGTTTGGGTTAGGCTACGCTGGTGAAAGACACATTAAATAATCCAAACTCATCGCTGAGGCGATTACCAATAGTTGAATTGCACCGTCCAGGACCCATAACACTTCCCTGCAGCCAACCGCCCCTCCCTAGCATGTGGTCAACTGGTCATTTCCAGCCTAACCGCTGCCAGTCCAGCCGATTCACTTGGACTAGATGGAGCGGAGAGCAGCAGTAGTAGGCTCATTCAGTCAATCAATTGGCAACTGCCGGACATACTATACGAGGCCCGAGCTAGAATGCGCTTAACCTGCGCACCACTGGGGGGAGGGAAACACCCCCTGCTGTCTTATCCATATTTCGAGAAGAAGCGCCGCCAAATTTAGTGTTACTTATCATTGATTTTTTTAAATCTAATTGTGTTAGAATTTGAGTTTCGTGTCGGATCAGGTCAGGTCACCAGAACAGGTTAAGTGACCCCACCTCCCAAAAAATTGCGGTCGTGCCATGACCACAGTTTCTGGGGGATTGATATAAAACTTTTAGGATTGCATGAAGCCATTCGTATCTTCTACAAACAGTCATCTCGGAATTTTATCGGTGACCTGAGGGCTGAGGTTGGGTCAATTCGTGACCTCCCCATTATAAGTCAATGAAGAAATATTAAAATGCTTCCTATTTCGAGGATATCCGTTCATTTTCTTCTGGATAATGTTATCGTAGGATATTCTTGATGTCCCAAGTGCAGTTTTTTCAGTGACCCATACGGGGTCATCTGAGGTCATCCGAAGTCACCAACACTTTTTCGTCATAACTATCGACATAATGAAGATATAAAAGTGCATCTTTCACCAATGTGTTTGTCTCGTCGTGACACGTCTCTTAATTTGCAATATGACCTACTTGGGTCACCACTTGACCTCGGCCTGAGGTCTATTTTTTAAGTTGACCTAACATTGTCAAAAGGAGTATATTTCAAGAGTGATGGAACACGATGGAGTGAACAGTATTGCGTTATGTTGATTAAACAAACCGATCTTTGCGATTTTTTGTTGCAAAAAAACAGAATTTGGACTTTTATGACCTAGAGCCCAAACTATTGACCTGTTGTCAAATTTGAGGATCTTGTGTTTATTGCAAATTTCAATGGATGACGATTTTTTCTTTCCGTTTGCTTCTAACTATGTATTATAGTCTAGTTCCCGAGTTATATGGGGTTTCTAGAGTAAAGTCCTAAAACTGGAAAATTTGACCTCTGATGACCTCTGGTGACCTTAACTGAGACTTGACCAAAACAAAATATGAAATAGCTTCAAATTATTTTTGACGTTTCGAACAATGTTTTGGTTTTGGTCTACGCCCATTAGGAGCCAGGTTAGAAGGGGTGTTTAATTCACTACACCGTTGGGCCCTCTGGTGGCCTAAGGGGGTCTGTTCAGGCCAGCTGGCCCCCTTATCTGATCGCCGACGGCTTGTCGGCTGAGGTGGGACCTCAGTGCCGGCCTGAGGGGGTCTATGTAGGCCTAGGGGGCCTTATGTCTGCATGTGGGGCTCTCGTAGTAGCCCGAGGGGTCCCTGGCCGCCTGAGTGGGCCTCGATCAGTTAGTGTCCTTGGTCGGCTGAGGGGCCTCGAGTCGACATGAAGGCGTCTTAAGGGGCCTCTGAACGGCATGAGGGCTCCTCTGGTCGGCCTGAGTAGCCCTCAGTATCGGCAGGGGGCCCTCTCTCGACCTCAGCCCTCAGGGGGCCTTTGGTGGCTTTTGTCAGGCCTGGCCTGATGAGACCATCTGTTTGTCCGAAGGGCCCTAAGGGCCCCCAGTCGGCCTGAAGCGGTCCTCATTGACTTGAGGGGCTTTCTGTCGGTCTGAGGGAGCCCTTGGCCAAATTAAGGAGGCTTTTACTTAGCCTGCAGTAGCTACACCCAGAATAAGAAGTTAAAATAATGTTAGCGAAGCTAAAATATGTAGGAGGCCCTGCGTTTGGGCGCCTGTGTATGGTCCCCAGCATGTGTCCCATATTATCACAACTGACACGCGGTAATTGCTCGCTTCCGTCACTCGCCCTGTTCTGGCTCTAGTATGGTTCCTCAAATCCAGCAATAATAAGGTGAATATGCCTCTATCGTCCCTACTCCAAGAATTAGTTATTGGTCCCATCGCATTTTCATGTTCTGATAAAGTCACCGAATTGTGCGAGTATCTCATCATTCTTAATACTCTTTTCTACTATGTATGGCTTATATCGAGTCCTCCCCCAGTTTTAAAACCTTGGCATAGCCAATGCCGATGGGCTGAATAGTAGGTATCACATGTGGAAGTGGTCTCAAATAAGAACCAGTCGTGCCCCCGGGGCACTGACAGCGGTCAGACGGTCGGGAGACCAGCGTGCTGACATGCCGGCGTCTCAAATAAATTAGTTTTTCCAATAATCCTTCAGATGGTATTCTGGAATGTCTGCCGGGTGAAATATACAAACCTAGTCCTTCTATGTGAATACAAAGGGCGCGCGACGCTCAATGCAGAAGAAGAAAAATGAGTGAAAAAATCCAGAGAATTTCACGTTTTCTGCCGGTTTTTTTGGGGGGCGGCTGTGCGGGCCATCTTGCAAAATCCTCCTTGCCCCCCAACCGTCGCAAAATCTGGCTGCGCCTGACCCATACGGAAGGTATATACCTACTGTCGTGACCAAAGTATATCTGACACCCACGTGGTATACACAAGTATAATTGGTTTGTCAAAAATTGTCGCATCAGTGTGCACATGTGCTCCGTGATCGACGTGCAACCATATTTTTCCTTCGGTAAAAAACTTTGGACTTACCATCGAGCCAAATTACACATGGCTGATAGCCTAAAGATCGCTTTCTGAGTCTGGGGGTCCAGTCTTGAGGGGACAGACCAGAGACAGGGCCCCCGCAATACAAGGGGCCCCGGAGAAGTGGCGAATGGGACGAAAGTTGTTGAACGAGGGTGGGGGAGGGGGCGGTGGTTAAGGGAAAAATTGCTGACCAGGAGGGGGGACGTCAGGGAGAAGTTGTTGAGCGAGAGAAAGTAAATAAATTTCAAGTCTGCATTTTTTAGAGAGGCAAGAACATACATTTGCATACATATTTGATATTTTGCTTGGGAGAGAGCAATTGCTCATTTTGCCCAACCGTAGAAGAAGAATATCTCCCAAAATATATATATATATATATGTCGGCATCAGAGGGCTAGGCCCGCCAGGCCCTAGAAAGCCCTATGACTGCAGGACCCAGTAATGCCCCTCAGACCGGCGGCGAGCCCTGCCAGGTCGACTGATGGTCCTGACAGCGACCCCTGGCGATGTCGCTAAAATTTACAGCATACGGACTTCTTTGTGGCAACATCATCACTCTCAAAGACGCTGAGGGTCAGTCTTACCGAATTAAGGCCCTTCCAGGCTGACATATAGCCCATTCGGATTGAGAGGGTCCACTCAGACTGGCATAGGGCCATCTCAGCGGGCATGAGGTCTTAAAAATACGCTTCAGCTCAGACCAGGGACCCTCCGGCCGACAAACACTCAGATCCCTCAGACCATCAGGCCGACAGTTCTCCTTCAGGCCGACCAAGGGCCATTCAAGCCGACCAAGAGCCCTCTTAGTGGACCGAGGACCCTCAGGCCCACTGAGGGTTTTGCGAAGCCGATCGAGGGCTCATTCAAGACGACGTAGGCCCCTCAGGCCAACGAATGGCCCCTTTAAGCTGACCGAGGACCCCTCAGGCCAACCAAGAGCCCCAAGCTGATCAAGTGCCCCTTAAGCGACTGGGAGGATACTAAAGGCCGAAGCGAGGGATCCCTCAGACCTATCGTAAGCCCTCTCAGTGAGACGAGGACCCCTCAGGATGGACGGGCGGCTACCTAAGACCGACTAAGGGCCATATTAGGCGACCGATGGCCCCTCAGGTCGACTGTGGGTCCCCTCAAACCGACCGTGGGCCCCTTAGGCCGACTATGGCCCCTCAGGAAAACCTGTGAGCCCCAGGCAGACGCTGGGCCCTCNCCCAGGATCTCCAGCCCTGTTGGCTGATGTAGCGAATCTCAAAGGGCTGCGAACAGGGAGGATAGCATAGCATTGTAGCAGCACAGATGCGTGTTTTTTAAGACAGCCGGTTTAGTTGGACCCCTCTGTCCATAACTTTGGCTTTAATGCTTACTGTTTAGTATCTGCAGTTAACACTTACAAAATGTAACTCATTACCGATACTTTATCTCAATTATCCAGCTTTAACATGCTCTGGAACAGCCATTCGGAAAATTGTTCATTTGTTGACATTTTAACGAATTTTAGCTTTTATCATGGACAATTTTACACAGATAAAATTTCCAAATTCAAAAATTAAACAATAGAAGATGCCTTTTGGGCACAAGAACGTTTACATCACGCAACGCGAAGTTGTTTTAGACAGGTAATTATTGGTTCAGAAACAGGCTAAGAATTACATTTTTGGTAATGTTTTTACATTTCAAGTGATTTTGCCATCCTCAAAATTTGAGCTATTTTCTAAATGATTTTCAGACTCTTAATACAAAGGCAAAAAAATATACTAACGTGCATTTTTCCGGAAAAATAATTGATTCTCTATGACTACTAATGTCCACCTTTGTTCGTTCGAGACCAGCGTCCGAACATCGGCAGTTAGTCCGGAGTCCCTTCCGGCGTTCCAGCTGACGATTGTCAGGTGGCTTCGGACTGCAGTTTATAAATTATAGCGGAGGTTCTTCGCCTAAAGGCGCTGTGTCCGCCTGGGCCCGAGCACACGTTCTCGAGTACCCCGCCGTCGGCGCTTAAGGCGGGGGCTCCGGGTTCATTTATCTACGCGGGCCGGGCAGCGCAGGTGCCATGCCGCGCGCCCGGTCCCGCAGAGATGATGTTTTTTATGTGATGATGTGTAGATGATGATGTAGATGTAGACGCAGCCACCGGACAGGGGCACCATGGGCGTCGGCCCGCGGCGACCGCCATCGGGGAGGCAGTTGGACCACGTTTGGTGACCGCGAGCGCTCGCCACGCCCGCGGTTGGAGCAGAGCCCCTCCGCCGTCCACCGCTTGGAGGCGGGGTCCATCGGCCCGGTGCCAACCCCGTCACCGGGCCGGGGTCGGCCGCGCTGCCGTCACCGCTCGGGTGACTCGCCGGGTCGGGCGTCAGAGGCGCACGCAGCGCCGGGCCGGGGTCGGCCGCGCCGCCGTCACCGCTCGGGTGACCTGCTGGGGCGTGCTAATCCTGCTCTGGGGCGGGCGGCAGAGGCGCACGCGCCGCCGAGCCGAGACCCGTCGCGCCGTCACCGCCCGTGTTTCCGCCTGCTGGAGACTGCAGCGAAGACGGACACATCCTTTCCAGCAGCAGGATGACGCGCTCTTCTCGACGTTGAGACGCCTCCATCTGACGGCTGACGAGGTCCACTAGGAGTTGCACGTCAGATGGCTTCCGCACCTCGCTGCCGTCGTTTGATACGCTGGACATCCCTGCAGCTGGACAGCGACGATGTTCACGCACACACGCCACACGCAAACAGATACTGTTTGGTTTGGTTTGTGGACCAAGCACCGCATCCTCTTTGGGATCATGGTGCTGGATTTCTCACCCTGTTCCGAGGGTTATTATATGGGGGCCGGTCGACTGTTTCAGCGTCCCACCCAGGGATTTGACCCCGGGTCACCGGCACAGAAGACAGATACTGTTGCTATTCACTGAATCACCGACCGCGCCATGTTAGGTTCTCCGTCTGTCTTTCGTCAGCGCGCGACACGGGGCTCGTCCACACTCGGCGGGTCCGGGCTCATAACTGTATTTGTCCCAAACAACTAGCGCCACCACACGGACCAACAGCTGATCGTTGCGCCACAGGAAGTGTGGCAGCACTTTCCATTCAGAGCACAACAGTCGGTAGGGCGAAAAAGCAGCCAGCGCAGTTCCTTACTAGGTAGAAAGGGTCCCTGAGCAGACTGGAAGACCCGTAGCAGACCAGAGGGCCCCTGAGAAGTTGAAAGGGCTCCTGTGCAGGTCAGAGGGTCCCGAAACAAGACAGAAAGGACTGGGAGGGTCAGATAGGGCCCAATGCCCATGAGTGGCAATGGGGTCTCACGAGTCGGAGGGAGACGACTGTTTCACCGTTTACTGGCCTTTTTCAAAGCTGGGAATAATAGCCCCTGAGGCGCCTCCATTGGGAGAATCTGGCTAGGTGCTTGGCAGATGAACTTGAGGCGCCGACACTGGACGAAATCCTGGCCACTTTCAATGGGCGCTCGGGAATGAGTCCTATCAGGCGCCCCCCTCCTGGCGAAATCTGGTAATGCATGTTACATGAACCTTTGAGGGCCCCGAAGAATCCTGGCTAGTGGCTTGGTTCATGTAGGCTTCTGTGGTCCTAGGGTCTGTCCATCCAGCTTATCATTATTGTTTTATTCTCAAATACAAAAATATCAAAAATAATAACTAAATCACAAAATTAAACAGTGCCGAAAAGATGCGGAAGTTTTTCATCTGCAGATTTTTTTTTTTTTTTGGGGGGGGGGCTTCAAACGGGGAGGCTTTTGAGCACCGCGACCCCACTGGAGCGAAATCCTGGCTAACGTGTCCCTGTGAGGAGGGCTCAGTATTTTTTGTCAATACGGATGTGCGGTGTCAGGATATGAGCATCTTAAAGCCGTGCCACAGGTCAGGCCGGGCGGGTCATTTCAGTGAAGATTTGTTTTTCCTCATGTACAGGAAGGACGAGTAGGCGCCCGTTGGTAATGATACTCCACAGACGCCTGACGCAGCAGCACCCATTTTCAGCTCTCAGAGTGTGCAGTGGCCAACCAGTATGGTCTGCAGCTGCTGGTTCCTGACTTTGACCTGGAACGCAAACAAAGGCTCCTTAAAATCTACACAACATTTCTGGAGAATATAAAGGTGAGATGTCGCGATTGACCGATATACTTTATTTCAGTATTTTGTGGATGGCATGCTGATTTAGAAACACAACATGATTTGATGGATATTGAGGTGGACGAAAGTGGCCTTTTCAATCACTAAGTCATTGGCATTACTGTTCATAATGTATTAGATTCAGTGGTTCCGAAGCCCCTTCGACCCGCGCCGCCACCCCTCCAATCGATCGTGTTTGCGCAATCACGATTGGAATATTAGCGGTACCACAACTAATATTGAGTCATATTGCTAGTGTTGGATTTCCCAAACTTTGAACACCATAGGGCCAGCGTTAAAAGTAACTCGTCGTCAGCAGTTTTGCGCCCCCCCCCCCCCCCCCCCCCACCATCCTCTTTCGACCCGTGCGGGGCTCGCTAAGTCCCAGCGTCGGAACCCTGCTGTTAGATTCTTGGTAGCGACACACACTGTCTGATTGATTACCAGCTCTATCACCGAGACTGTGTCATTGCTCACCTTCCTTGTGCCCCAGACGCTGCTGTCTATGCTGGAGAACGTTCGGCTGGAGCCGCGTCCCGTGTCAGCTGATCGTCAGTCATTGGACAGCTGCAGTGAAGACGACCTTCCGCAGCTGCGTCACGGGCCACCATCCAACGTCAGTCATGATAACACGTCTGCAGCAGCAGCAGCAGCTGCTAGTCAAATACGCTGCTGCCCCGCGGTACAGTGTCACTCTATGACCAGATGGCAGCCGCTGGTCCGCGCTACAGTGTCACTCTATGACCAGATGGCAGCCGCTGGTCCGCGGTACAGTGTCACTCTATGACCAGGTGGCAGGCTGGTGTGCGACAATTGTGTCTGGCTTCTAAAGGCCAGACTGTGAAATTATTATGCTTCTTGTTATAGTTATTTTTGAGTAATTAATTTGTTTCTGGGCAGAGGGTATTGTAGGCATATTTCATGGCATACTTCCGGATGCTTTTGCTGCTCGTTAGTCAAACGTTTGGCCCTGCATAACTGGCATGACCCCAGCAGCTATAGCACCACATGTAGAATCACACATGACTACACACATGTGAATTTGGCAAACCCATGGTGAACACTACTAGACATAATGCATTATCGGCCGTGCTTTGCATGAACACATCGGCTTCATCAAATCTCCAACAAAGGTGCTACGAATTTGCATTGTCACCGTATGAAAGTAACCTGTTCTTTTCTTTGTAAATTCATATTAACTCGCCAGCCCCCGCTGTCGTTGCGTTATTCATGAACAAATATGCCAATACATATACTTAAAGCAATAAACTGCATTTTTCGGCAGGGTGCCGTGCGCCCGGAGGCGTGCCTGCCACGCTAGCAAGGCGGATGTGACAGCTTATCATCTCGGACCGGAATCATCCGCTCTGGCCTGGCTGGAGTTGGATTGTTGGATTGTTCGTCCGTCCCGCCTGTTCGGGGAACCTTGTCCCGCCCGCCGCGGTGGCCGACACGGCGCCAGCTACCGCCATCGGCCCGCCTGCCGCCGCCGCCGACAACTTCGAACCCATCAGTCAGTCGGTGATCGACACAGCGGCAGCGCAGCGGCCGCCCAACGAGGGCGGCAACGGTTCAGCTCACGACTCCAACTCCTCGACGGCAGCTGCCTCGGGGCTGCCACCGCCCACCGCCGCCATGGTACTCCCGCCGCCCGCCGCCAATGTACCGCCACCGCCCGCCGCCAATGTACCGCCACCGCCCACCGCCGCCACGGTACTCCCGCCGCCCGCCGCCAATGTACCGCCACCGCCCACCGCCAATGTACCGCCACCGCCCACCGCCAATGTACCGCCACCGCCCACCGCCAATGTACCGCCACCGCCCGCCGCTGGGATCCAGACAAGACGGTGGATGAGCGGTGCTCCGGTGCCGGCCGGCGGCTCGGTCCCTGCCAATGCAGTCGTCAACCGCCCTGCAGGCTCACGAATGCCGGTCGTCACACTGCGCTCGGCCTCTTTCGTTTCTGTGCTGACGGTGGAGGGCAGTGGACGGGCGGTAACGGAGGGCGGTGGACGGGTGGTGATGGTTCAGCCGAGTCTCCGTCTTCCCCAGAAGAAGAGTGCAGCTCGATGCTCGACGGGCCTCCGTGCTCGGACGAACAGTATTAACCAGGTATGTCGTCATTAGATTACTTATAACCCAATGCAGACCTAATTGCCTCTGAGTTCTGGCATGACACAGGTCCGACTAGATCTCAGCTGTGTATGATATCAGGTATTGTGGAACCTAGGATGCATACCAGGTCGGATATATTGGAACCGAGGATAGATGTATGCGATGTCTTAGGGAACTGCTGGTGTTGCCTACCATGTGCTTTCTTCATACACATCAGGGGGGCTCACTCCGGCACCTTCAGCATTATCAACGAAGGTCCAGCAAATACCAGCCTCTGATTGGTCGTGACGTCCTGTGACGTCAGGTGCTCACAGGTTTTGGTAGCCGGCATGGCCAGCGTGTTAAATCGCATTGGTATCACCGCCTTCTAACTCAAAAACTAAAAAGGCTAGCAAGCGTGGCAAAACAGCATTCGAACTCTCTAGGAGATCTTCAAAAGTTGCTTGGCCTTATTTAGCTCAAGATTCAAATATTGAGGTCAGCTAAAGATCATCAAAAATCACATTTCAAGTAAAGGACTTTGCTCTAGAAATTCCAAAATAATATCGGGAAATATGAAGCTAGTAGCAACGGAAAAAAGCAATCAAAAACAGCTCATGAAAATTCAAATCGCTTTGCTTCTGATATTTAAGCTCAGTTCATGGTTAGGACTCCAGACGTCACCAATGTCAGGGGTCTTTTTCAAACGTTTGTCATATAATAACCTTTAATTGGTTAGACATATAGCCAGTAATTTTAATAACACCAATCGGTTTTTTCTCGTCAAAGGCCCTTGAAGTAAAATATTAATGTGACCTGGTTAGGTGTCAACTTCAAATTTGAACTCAGTCAAGTTATTTGGGACCAGGTAGGTTCAATGCTGCATATGGGCGACGTCACCGGACGAGACAAACACAATGTTCACTTGCTCGTCCATATCCTTTATGCACCAAGCAGTTGATTGGAACAAGGTGCTGGTTGATCCTAGATGACCTCAAGCGACCTTACAAAGTCACTGAGCAATAATTCCACCTGGGTCATTACAAATGAGCTAAAATAACATTATTCTGAAATAATTGGCTGCATCCAAAGCATGTTCTCTGAAAAGGAAGCATTTGCATGGAACGTAACTTTAATGACCTCTGGTGAACTCAATATTGACCTGAGCCCAAAAATGTTCAATGACTTCGAATGGTCTTGCAGAGTACCTGCGAACGCTGTGTTCTTCGTCTCGCTGGCTTTGTTAGTTATAGAGTTAGAGGGGGTGATGCCAATGAGATTTAACACGCTGGCCATGCCGGCTACCAAAACCTGTGATCACATGACGTCACAGGACGTCACATGACGTCACGACCAATCAGGGCTTGAGACCCTGTTTTTTGGCCGGAATGGCCTACCTTGTTAAAGAGCATTGATACACATCGCAGATAGCTGACCAAGGCCAGCACATGTCCACGGCAGTAGGATAGCATCCGCTTCTTTTGGGAGATTCACTACAGTAATTACATATCTTGATTATCAGGTTTTTGTATCAAGTAAAACAATAAAATGAACGTCTCTTTACGTGAACTCTCAGGAGGCCATCTGATTGTTACATAGCGTTGTCATCGGCACTCCGTCTCCATAGTCAACACTCAACACGACGGTGATTTCCCATACATGCAGCATTGCACGTCTAAATGGGGAAAGCCAGGCATTAAAATAGCACGTGCATTATCCACACTTTTGAAGTATGAGAGAAATAGTGTACATAAATTTTCAGAGTGGGTATAACAAGTTGTTCCCGCCCTCTGCTAAAATCCTATGACGTAGGTAGTGACGTCAATACGATTGACGTAAAAGAGCAATATGGGTATGCTACCGTTCCTGATGTATAGAGGTGATCCGTATTCCTTCACTATGCTATGTTCGACCACCGCTTGATACATAAACTTCGATATCGTTTATTATTTCATGTTATAACACAAACACATTAACCAAGGACGCGTTATGCACCTATTACAAAAACGTATGCACCTACTTACACTATGCATCTATAAAAGATGCACCTATTCCGATGCACCTATACATAGATGCACTATTAATCAAGAATGCACCTATTACTATTGACATATGCATCTACCTGCAAAAACCTGCGGGAACGTATGCATCTGTTTTGGGGTTTCCAAATCCGTGAATAGTCTTGGTTCTTCTAATCCCAATTTTTGCCTTCTTTCGGATAGCTTTTTGGATCCAGTAGGACTGTCTTCTTCTTTTTCTTAGTTGCATCTATCCTTCAAGTGACTTCTTCATCACGTTTCAAGGATGTCCATTCCTCCACATCTTTTCTCATAGAACTTTTAACAAGACTGAAGTTTGAAGTTTGGAAACGTTCTGGTTCAGACATGATTTGCTTTTGGTGCCAAGCCGCCCAAGCATGTATGGGAAATACCTTCCTACCCTGGGGCTGGCAATTTTTAATAATCTCACCTCGTTTTTTTAATATCGAAAGTACCTCGGACCTACCGGTCCTCGGTACTTTCGATTTAAAAAAAACTCTGGTGAGATCATTCAAATTGTCCCAGCCCCGGGCAGGAATATATTATCCATCTCAGCGGTGAGATCCATCTCAGCGGTGAGATCCATCTCAGCGGTGAGATTCATCTCAGCGGTGATATCCATCTCAGCGGTGATATCCATCCCAGCAGTGGGATCCATTTCAGCAGTGAGATCCATCTCAGCAGTGGGATACATCCCCGCAGTGGGATCCATCCCAGCAGTGGGATCTATCCCAGCAGTGGGATCTATCCCAGCAGTGGGAACTATCCCAGCATGGGATTATCCCAGCATGGGATCATGGCCCAGCAAGTGGGAATCTATCCCGCAGTGGGATCTATCACAGCAGTGGGATCCATCCCAGCATGGATCCATCCACAGGGTGGGATCATCCCCCCGCAGTGGGATCTATCCCACAGTGGGATCTATCCGCAGCAGCTGGGATCCATTCCAGCAGTGGGATCCAGTCCCAGCAGTGATCTATCCCCAGCAGTGGGATTCTATCCCGCATGGATCTATCCCGCAGTGGGATCCTCCACAGCAGTGGGGGGGGGGGTAATCTCCGTTCCCAGCATGGGATCTATCCCAGCAGTGGGATCTATCCCGCAGTGGGATCATCCGCAGTGGGATCCAGCCCAGCCGTGGGATCTATCCCAGCAGTGGGGATCTATGCCCAGCAAGTGGGATCTATCCCAGCAGTGGGATCTATCCCAGCAGTGGATCCATCCCAGCAGGGATCTACGGCAGTGGGATCTATCCCAGCCACGTGGATCTATCCCCGCAGTGGATCCAATCCCAGCAGTGGATCTATCCCAGCAGTGGGATCTATCCCAGCGTGGGATCCATCCCGCAGTAGGGATCTTATCCCCAGCCAGTGGGATCTATCCCAGCAGTGGATCTATCCCAGCAGTGGGATCCATCCCAGCAGTGATTCATCCCAGCAGTGGATTCTATCCCAAGCAAGTGGGATCTACCCAGATGGGATCCATCCCCGCAGTGGATCTATCCCCGCAGTGGGATTCTTATCCCAGCAGTGGGATCCCATCCCAGCAGTTGGGATCCATCCCAGCAGTGGGATTATCCCCGCAGGGATCCTATCCCCGCAGTGGATCTATCCCCGCAGTGGGATCTATCCCCGCAGTGGGAATCTATCCCCGCAGTGGGATCTATCCAAGCAGTGGGATCCATCCCCAGCAGTGGGAAATTCTATCCCAGCCGCTGGGATCTATCACAGCAGTGGGATCTATCCAGCAGTGGGATATATCCCAGGCAGTGGGATCTATCCCCGCAGTGGGATCATCCTCAGCAGTGGGATCTATCCCAGCAGTGGGATCTATCCCAGCAGTGGGATCCATCCCAGCAGTGGGATACATCCCGCAGTGGGATCCATCCCAGTGTCACAACTCAGCCGCTCTCCTCGGTGCCCCGACTGTTCCCTGCAGCGATCCTGACGTTGTTTATATATACTCTGATCCTGACTGTCTCTGTAGGATTACAACACATTCTACCCTACCAACAGACGCGCCGTGTGACTGACTGCCCCGAGGCGAAGGAAGAGGAGGAGGAGGAGGAGGAGGAGGCTCCCCCGCTGCCCAGCTACCCGTGCTGCTTCTGTAGCGATAGCTGCGCCTCACCGCAGACGCTGACAGCGCACCTCAAGAACGAACACGGCAAAAACTACCGCTGTAGCGTCTGCTCACAGGTGAGCTGGTATCACAGCCTGTTCTAATGCGGGGCTGACGGTGGTCTACGAATTGCAGTGCTTTACTACTAGCTTACAGCTAATGACAGTCCTTTGCGTAACGTTAGGTATGCCGAGTTTGTGACTTGGATTGTCATTTGACAGTATATTTCGTTGACCTGTGCTGAAAGTTAAGGATGGATTGTATGACAGTTCGTGGTCTTACCTTGCCTGAAGATTGTCGTGGCCATTCGCCTGTTGTATCTGCTTTCATCACTTATTTTATATGCGCCTGCAACGCATCACTTCACCGTTTGTGCCAATAGAACCATGCGTTGGACGTGGTCTGTGCACTCCCGCCTAACAGCCAGCGTTGTCGCCTGCCTGCCTCAGACGCCCTCCTCGTTCCTGGAGTACACGAACCACATGCAGTCGGCGCACCAGCAGAGCCGGCCGCTCTGCTGTCGGCTGTGCGGGGCCCGGATGGGCACAATGCAGGCGTTCAGGCGCCATCTGGACACGCACCAGCCCGAACCCAGCGCCACCTGTGAGGTGAGTTCAGCCGGCCCCCAGCTTCACTTGCGTCACGGAAAGCGAAATGATGAGTCGTTGATCTATCAATATACCCTGAGTCGTTGACTCGTCTGTCTCAGCAGACGCTGATCCAAGGGGGGAGGGGGCGATGGGGGCGATAGACCCCCTTTGACCGATTTCGAGAAAATTTAAAATATGTTTATTATAAAAAGCGAAAATGGGGGCCTCCTCGAAATAAAGTTGGTCAAATCCGGAGAGTTTTACAAATTTTGGGGTAGATATTCCGGGATTTAGATTTGAGATTTGCGGGACCATTAATATTTATTTTCAGCTAATGGGGCCCCTGACGGGCACGGGACCCTTGACGGGTACTGGGGGCCTCCTGTCTATGTAGTACTGGGGGCCTCCTGTCTGTGTAGTACTGGGGGACTCCTGTCTATGTAGTACTGGGGGCCTCCTGTCTGTGTAGTACTGGGGGTATCCTGTTTAGTGTTTAGTATGGGGGCCTCTTGTGTAATACTGGGGCCTTCCTGTCTAGTACTGAGGGGGCCTCCTGTTTATTATGAGGGTATCCTGTCTAGTACTGGGGGCCTCCTGTCTTTGTTTGTAGACTTGGGGCCTTTGCTGTGTAGTACTATGGGCGTCCTCCTGTCTTGTATACTGGGGACCTCCTGTCTGTGTAGTACTGGGGGCCCCTCCTGTTGTGTAGTACTGGGCCTCCGTGTCTGTGAAAGTACGGGGGACTCCTGTCTGTGTAGTTACTGGGCCTCTTGTCTGGTAGTACTTTTGGGCCTCCTGTCTGTGTAGTACTGGGACCTCCTGTCTGTGTAAGAACCGTGGGCGGCCTCCTGTCTGTGTTATACTGGGACTCCTGTCTGTGAAAAGTTACTGGGGACTCCTGTCGTGTAGTATGGGGGGCTTTGTCTGTGTAGTACATATGGGGCCTTCGCTGTCTGTTGTAGTTACTGGACCTCCTCCTGGTTTCTGTTTGTTATACTGGGGATCCTGTCTGTGTTAGTACTTGGGAGCCTCCTTCTATGTAGTACTGGGGGCCTCCTGTCTGTGTAGTACTGGGGACTCCTGTCTGTGTAGTACTGGGGGCCTCCTGTCTGTGTAGTCCTGTCTGTGTAGTTACTGGGGGCCTCCTGTCTGTGTAGTACTGGGGGCCTCCTGTCTGTGTAGTACTGGGACTGGGGGCCTCCTGTCTGTGTAGTACTGGGGGGCCTCCTGTCTGTGTGTACTGGGGGCCTTCTGTCTGTGTAGTACTGGGGGCCTCCTTGTTTGTGAAAGTACTGGACTCCTGTCCTGTGTGTAAGTTACTGGGGGCCTCGGTGTCTTGTAAGTACTATGGGCCTCCTGTCTGTGTAGTACTGCGGGACGTGCTGTCTGATGTAGTAACTGGGGACCCTCCTTGCTCTGTGCTCAGGACTGGGGACCTGCCTGTCTGTGACAGTACTGGGGGACTCCTGTCTGTGTAGTACTGGGGGGCCCTCTTGTCTTGTGTAGTACTATGGGTCCTTCTGTGTAGTACTGGGGACTCTGTTCTGTTGTAGACTGGGACTCCGTCTTGAGTTACTGGGGACCTCCTTGTCTATGTAAGTACTGGCGGGCCTCCTGTCTTGTGTAAGTATGGGGACTCCGTCATGTAGTACTGGGGGGCCTCCTGTCTGTGTAGTACTATGGGGCCTCCTGTCTGTGTAGTACTGGGGGCCTCCTGTCTGTACTGGAAGCCTCCTGTTTAGTACTGATGGGCCTCCTGTTTAGTACTGGGGGCCTCCCGTCTAGTACTGGGGGCCTCCTGTCTGTGTAGTACTGGGGGTCTCCCGTCTGTGTAGTACTAGGAGTCCTCCTGTCTGTGTAGTACTGGGGGTCTCCCGTCTGTGTAGTACTGGGGGGCCTCCTGTCTGTGAAGTACTGGGGGCCTCCTGTCTGTGTAGTACTGGGGGCCTCCTGTCTGTGTAGTACTGGGGGCCTCCTGTCTATGTAGTCAGCTGCGGGGACGTTCCTGCTATCTGATGTAGTACGGAGGCCTCATGTCGTGTGTAGTACTTGGGGGCCTCCTTCGGAGACTGGGGACTCCTGTCTGGTAGTACTGGGAGCCTCCTGTCTGTGGAGTATGGGGCCTCTGTCTGTGAGTACTGGGGGCCTCCTGTCTGTGTAGTACTGGGGGCCTCCTGTCTGTGTAGTACTTGGGGCCTCCTGTCTATGTAGTACTATGTAGTGCTGACGGTGTGTGTGTCCGCATGCTAAGGGCCGGATTCCCAGCTATCGGTGACGTTATCCTGCACATCGTCAATACATCCATTCATCCAATCTGACATTTCCCTACCTTGGAAACACTCCATTATTCCACCCCATTTACAAATCCGGCAATCCCTTGACCCCTCTAAGCTTCCGGCCCATCTCTTTAGTCCCAGTTATCTGGAAAGTTGTAGAATGCGTCGTTCACCGACAGCTCTACAGCTATCTCTCCTACCAGACATCTCTGGCGACGACGCGCGGCGCACCTCTCACAGACTTCCAGGTTCATTCACAGGCACGTTTTCCGCCCCCGGCACTCCACCGAGACCGCGTTCTTTGTCCGTCACAGACCGTATCCTTACCCCACCGATAGAGGGGAGGTTCACTACTGGCCATATGTGATTTAAGCCAATGTTTGACGTGATTGATCACGAACTTTTGATTCAAAAAACTGGAAAATTGCACATGGTATTCGAGCACCTCCTGGTTTCGGGCCGCTACCTTCAGAATACACAGGTGTTTGTCCTCTGAAACTGGATGGTCCAGACGCAGGGTGCTGTCGCGGCCGCTCTCCAATACCATGGGTGTCTTTCAAGGCTCGGCTCTAGGTCCATTACTTTTCACAGTGTTCTCTAACGACTTTGTACGCAGGTGACGCAGCTGTCTTTCAGTGTGCCGACGACACTCAGGTATTGGTGAGCGGCCCGAAGGGCGACCTCGGGGGTCTCATCTCGCGCATGGAGGTTTCGCTGACGTCACTTAATGATTGGTTCTGTGCACAGGCTCTCAAGGTGAACGCCGGCAAAACACAACTCATGGT
>VOPJ01008046.1:0-30169 GCA_014673585.1 Semibalanus balanoides
AGCGACCTGTGCAGCCAGCGGCAGCTGCGAAACGGAAGTTAGCCCATATAGTTAGATTAGAGTCGGCTGGTTGACAAGGAAGTCCGTGCCAAATCAGTCGCACGAAATGCCAATCTTCAAACTCAATCGTGAACCGGAAATGTAAAGGAAATGCTGCAAGGGTCTGGGTGTGTGCAATCAGCTGCACTCCACCACACAAATGGCTATCATACCAGAAGCCCCTGACAAAACAGATCGATGAATTTAATTCATGAGGCATAATATTCAGGCCTATCACACCTTTCATAACAAGGTGCTAATCAATTCACATCTGCCAGGATAAAGGCCGTGGCGAGTCCATATCGACGCGCACCGAGCCCCTAGCAACAGCGCTCACGTTCCCACATGACCGCCCTGCGATCGCACGGACGCGTACGCACGAACCGACAAACCTGCCGGTGTCGAAACGCCCACATCTCAGCCGTCAGCACCGTTTCCCAATCCGTATTCGAAAGGTCTGCTGCCGGTCGGCGGGTGGGTGACGGGCGGTGGGGCGGTCCCCGCGCGCAGCTTCCGCCTCCGTCCGCCCCGCTCCGCCCCGCTCCGCCCGGCGCCAGTCCAGTCCTCCGCCCCGTGCAGCCCTTCACCGTCCCGCCGGGCGGCGGCGGCGGCGGCGGCGGGTCCTCGGGCGACGGAAGAGGAGCGCAGCCGCCGTTGCCGGGCCGCGGGAGGCGTTGCCCAACCGGCCTTACCTCACGGCCGCACGCAACTGACCCGCCATTGTCGAAACGCCTCCGTCGCGGCGCCGCCGCCGCCGCCGCCGCGCCGCCGCTCGTGATGTAATGCAGGGCCGTGAGGAAACGGCGCGACCTGGATGGCGAACAGCCCCGCCCAGCCGCTGCCACACCTCGGGCACACATCTGACATCAGGCACGCACGGTCAGTGCTTCTTAGAGTCGACAGACACAGAGAGATGATTTACTCGATAGACGCAGAGATGCCTGGCTGCGCGATCGCTGTTCGCATGGAGCAAGAATGACGGTTGCGCACTGCAAGCACTGACGAAGTGATGCTAGAGCTGAAGTGGTTCTTGCGGTTGTTGTAACCACTGTTGTAACTATGTGTGTTACCACAGCTCCCGTGACGGGCGTCTTCGGAGGTTTTGTCATAGGCGGCTGCGCGCTATCCACTACCAAGAAGCCCCCCGCGCCCTGTTCCGCAGCGTGTTATGTGGTTGCCGAATGCCGAAGGCGAGATGCCCCGTTGCGCAACTGTCCCGTCCTTCCTGGCTGCTGGAGAAGCGAAGGAAAGGCTGGCGACTGGCGAGCGTCGCTCGTGCTGATCTGATATCAGCTTACAGACCCAAGGACATGGTGTTGCACCACTCACGGCTTCTGAAGCTCTGGTCCGGGTCGGATGTACGGCCGGTTTCGGCAACACCGGCCTCGGCAACGTACGCGGCCGGATCGCGAATTGCCGGGATGCTTTTTTAGCGAGTCGTTTTGAGGAATGATAGTCATTTGTCTCTTCGTCGCGATGAGGAACTTGGGGACATCGCAGGAGCTGCGTCATGGTATGTGAAATCATCACTGCAATTGTGGTGATCTGATAGGCTACTGGGGTGGGCGCAAAGTCCTGGCGTGCAGCAGCTGCAGCAGTACGTTGACAGAACTGTTCAAAACGATTTTCCTCGAGGAAGGAAAAAAACGAGGATCGCTAAGTGTCGCTAATGATCTAGAGGAAAAATCGCAAGGATTGTCTTGCCTTTAGAGGCGGTTGTGACGGTCGTCGGTCGAAATTTCCTTCGGCTTTCGCGATACAGCCACCATATAGTGTCGTCACTTAAGCCGACGACTGGGCTATTCACCGGTGACGAAACCAGCCCTCAACTCACTTGTCAGACACGCGGACGATCTGTGACATTTGATTGGAGTCGAGTCGCATTAGTTGGACAATCAAACCGGCGCCCGAGTCTACTCTCCCTTTCCGAGTCAGGGACGCCCAGCAGACAGTGCGAGCCACCGAGACCACCTGGGATACCCGCCATCCACCGCCGGTCGTTCCCGCCATTTCGGAGCGCCGTTTGAAGCTCTGCGCCAGTACTGCCGCATTCCAGGCAGCGGCGGAAGTAGCGCAGGACAAAGAGGGCGGCGGCAGACGGCGCGGCCGTTCCCAATGAGGTGACGCGCGACAATAAAACGCAGCTCGGGTAGACGTCCCCTCCAAGGCTGGTCGTTGTCGCAGGGGGCACCGACTGTCGATTGCCCGTTGCCGCCTTCCGCGGCCTTCGCCCCTCAGTTCAGGCCCCAGAATTCGAATGACATAAAGTCAACGTTCTATGGTCTAATGACATAAAGTCAAAGTTCGAACGTTTGTGCTGAGGTTGAGGCCATTATCAATTTCGAACATATTCGAAGGAAGTCGAATATCAGATGGTGCAAACTGCAAAGATAATATATTTCACTGAGAGCATTTACGTTTCAAAAGGGTTAATTTGTCTTTCTTTGAAAACGGAGATTTGAGTAAAATGTCAAAGTAAAATAATAATTATTTAAGTTGACAAATAGCGAATCATCGAATTCAGATAACGAGCTTTTGATAACGATTTAAGCAAAACAAATATATTTGCTGGGTAAACCAAGAAAACTGTGGTGATTATTAGTAACATTCTTATATACCATACAGTCCGAGTCCACTCACTCACAATCTGGTATGATCAAATGTAAATTATTTCCACCATGCGATTAGGAGCTTGGAGCTGCGCATGATGCAATAATACTCTAACGGATCTTGACCGATACCAAAGCCATTTCTGGGGATAAGCATTTGACCAAAATAATTATGAAATCACGGAATGCCTACAGGCGCATCCGATTTATATCCGACAGGCAGTCACGCTCGACATCGGACTTTAATTTGTACCGCGGGCGAAATACGAATGACTGCAAATCGCTGCTGTTCATTCGCTACCCACGCTCATTCATAACCACCGTTACCAAAAGCACGGGGTTCAAAGCACGATCATGATATTGCCAACACGCGAGAGGTTACATACATTTGTATATAGTGCCCCCGACAGGCATAATATCAGCGAGTCATACATTTGAATCGATTGAATCGATGTAATGCTATAATAGAACTCTAGAAAAACATTTACCTATCGTTAGAAGATTATAACGACAGGCGTTATGATGACTTAAGATCAAATACCATACACATTTTTTTAATACGATACAAATCACGATCGAACTGATCAATGTCCGTAGATCTGTCGATCTACCATTATAAACACGCCTCCGGATTGGCGGGCCTACGAGCCACCTATGCGATGCCACTGATCCTTCTTTTTTCGTAGGATTTAGTAGACTAGACATTCATGAGCGGCCCTCCGGTACGACCTATACACTGAGAAAAAAAAAAAAGTGATTCTCCTCCATCTTAGACACTCTTGCTGCCAGAATTGGGGAGGAGTTAGGCAGAGAGAAGAAGTCTTATTACGAAAGGAGGTAGAGGTGAATCAGGGCGGTGTAGGCGTACTGGATGGTGTATTTGACTTCTAAGGGGAGTTGAGTCAAGAGAGAGTTTTTAAAGATCATTATAAAGATTAAGACAGAATGAGTTTTTTAAGAGAGTTATGGGGAATCACGACTTGCCCAAGCGGAATTCGCAAATGGGAAGTCCATATTGACTCCCCATCATGGGTACTGGGCCTCGTAAACCGCAATTTGGTACCTCCTGCGATGTATTGCTCATTAGATTCGCATCACAGACGAGTATTTGTATGGTACTGTGGCAAGTGGGAATTAGATCGTGGAGCTTAAAGAGTTTTTAAACAATTCAGGGAATAAGAAGTGTCCCGGATGCACGCCATATTGATTAACTGGCGGACGATGCAATGTCGCCATTTGCAATTTAATGGTGCCGGCGCTGGTGTGGTGAGTGAGTGGCGTGGGCGTAGGAAAGGATGGCGTTTTTCGGAACCCTAAGTGGAAGGTTAAGGGGCATTGTGGTTATTTTGCTTTGGCTACTATTCTTATGGACAGTGGAGGTGGCTATTGTCTTAGTTATGTTGTGGTAAATCTCACAGCTTGCCGATACTGTGGTGTATGGTTGCATTTTTCTGGCATGTTTTGGCAAAGAGCATTTTATACTGGTGGGCTGGGTACAAGGCTGCCGGAACCTTGCCGAAAGATGAGGGGAGGCGAGGGGCGATTCTGAAGTCGAACTTTTTTCACGCACATGCATGACGCCAAGAAGGCGTCATAGATTTAAAAATAAAATTGTTGTGGTATGGGCGCTGCCCCAACCCTTGCCCCCCTCCGTTGCTCCTGCGTACTTTGGCTGGGTATGGGTACTCTTTCAAGATCATGTTGGAAATACAACCTAACTAAGCTGACCTCCATGCAGTTTCATGAAGGAAATGATTCCCACATGAATACTTGTTGAAAAATCCAATTGTTACGGTTTGTTTTTTGATAATGTGTAAGTGCCTCACATATTCAGATAGTTGCTATCAAATAGAATAACGGAAGACCTTACCACGAGAATTCACCCAAAAAAAATTCCAGGTGTCTTTAAAGGCAGCGACGAAGAATGAAAAGGGTGGTTACCAGCAAGAGAAAAGGGTATAATAAGGGAATCGTTTGGTCAACTTAATATCGGGTACCACTTCAGATGAGTATACGGAAGGGGGAAGTAAACAGCGTGCGGACGAGGTAAACAAGCATTTGTTATGAGGGATAATTCAAGATGTAAGCACGAATATTGAACTAGAGTTTTACGGAAATAACGGTTGTGAGCGTATGCCCAGTGTTATGGAGAGTAGGAGGGTGAGTGGTATGGGGAGTGTTGTGGTGGAATAAACTTAGGGTGTTTTAGGGGAGAACGATTAAGGGAGTTTTGCGAGGTATGTTAAGGACGTAAGGAGAGTAGTTATGGGGGACTCAAAAGTGTAAACTCCCTTAAAGGAGTCAATTTTTATCTCAGTGTACTCGCGGTCTATCCGCCATCACTATATGTCACGTGACACGTCACTGCGGGCCGCGTACGCCTATACTCGCGGTCTATCCACCATCACTATGTGTCACGTGACACGTCTGACGTCACCCCTGCGGGCCGCGGGCCACGCCGTCACAAACAGCGCCGGCAGCCAACAGATCCCTGTCGAGACGCCGCTGGCACCCTGCACACACAAACAGCCTGTAAATACGACACAGTTCAAGGCAGGTCGGACGGTGACCGGGAGGGAGGGGTGGGGAGGGGTGGGCAGAGGGCGTGGTGAATTCCGATGACAACAACGTCAAGCTGCTGTTCATAATACAAAAAATCAAAAAAGGCTCAGCGTAGCGGAGAGTCTTCGAAAGCATTTCGAAAGCACATGAGTACCTATTTGAACGTTTTGACAACTTCTTTGATTTGCTAAAATAGTGATTGAAATATGTATGTACAGATAAGGCATGTACAAACAGTGTCTCACAAAGCCGACAAATATATTATGCAAATTAAGATAACTTTTTTTCTGAGTCTTCGGCTTAGCTCCAGCTTTCAGCTGAAGGAATAGCGCAAAAACGAATGCATTAAAGGGATTATACGTGTTTTTTGTTTTCCCCAGAATAATGAGGCTTACGAAGTTCAGTGAAAACGTACTTATAAAAAGGTTGGTGAGAATAGAGGCCACGGTTACCCATTTTTTTTCTGGAAATGCAGTTCTTCTTCTACGTAAGGAACGTTTCAAAGTGCTCGTGATGCCACCGGCGTCTTTTTTGCAGTACTTCTGAGGTATATAACAGAGCCGACTTCTATCTGTACGCCCGGATATCGCGCCCGCTCCAAGGATAGAGAGTATAAAGTGGTGGAAGCATAATCCCGATCAAGTAACTCGTTTAATCAGTATAAGCAAGTCTTGAAAATGTAAAAAGGTGGTAAGAACGCTGATAATTGGCTGAAAATAATGTGATTAAATGCCGCAATCGAGGTCACTCTTCATATGTCTTAAACGTGTTTAAGCACATACAGACTGACAAAAAGAGTGCATTTCCTTTCAGGACGGCCAGAACTCCGTATTAAATCCCTTAACAAAGTCGCCTATTTTTTATTCGGCGGTAATGATAAAAAATCATTGATTTATTGTATGCATATTAATTTCCATTGCAAAATGCGTCTATGGTTTTGTCACAAAAGCCCCTTCAAAGTATTGGTCTCAAACCTATCTTCCATGTGACTTCATCAATGTCATTTCATCGAATGAATTCAGCGGCTTGCTAATTCGTACCTACCTATCGCACCGACCGGGCCTGGCAGCCGTTGACATCACACCACCCCCTGCCCCTAGCAACCAGCTGACATGGTCCCCTAGCAACTGATGAACTCGTCTCGTCCCATGACGTGCTGTTGCCAGGGCTGTCAGAGGTCATCGTTGGCCGATAATCAGTAAAAAGCTCGCCCACTCGCTGCCGTGAAAACGAAGGGCATGCAGCCTGTCCGGCAAGACTGGCGTGCGATCTTTTTGTGTTGATTCCACGACTCAGTCTGTCGGTAGCAGGGGCGGAACTTAAGGAAATCGCTCGGGGGCCCTAATGTTAATTTGATAGATTTTAACTCAGTTCTTACCATGCAACGCCATAGGCCTAATGTTAAAAATTGCAATCATTGGGGGGGGGGGTCGGCTGCGTCCCCGAAGAGATATAAAGCTTTCCACCCCTGGTCGGTAGGGTTCAATGCATCTGTACCAGAGCCAAATACTGATCCAAATGCGATCGGTGCCGAAAGGGGCGTTAGGTGCGTAGGCGGGACGTATGCAAGCTTTTTCTAGCGCCTGTTAAAACTATACCATCCTGAATTAACTGTACATGATGAGTAAATGCCTAACACAACTGATAGTCCTACCGAATCATATGAAAACGAGTACACGACTCACGGTATTCGGGAATATGCACAAAACGGATCGCTCTCTTCTCGCCTGCTCGTGCCCCCGGGGCCATGGAAGGTCAGGTCATGTGACCATGGGTGTCGAAAGCGGGGGGCAGGGGTGGAACTTAATATCTCTTGGGGAGGGCCCGAGCCCCCCCCAATGATTTCAAATTTTAACATTGGGCCCTATGGCGTTGCAATGGTAAAGAATGAGTTAATAATCTATCAAATTAACATTAGCCCCCCCCCAGCGATTTCATAAAGTTCCACTTGTGGCGGGGGGAGGGCACGGGACGCGTTCCCCAACTACGGAAAACAGGGCCGCGTCCCCCTGAAAATTTTCGGATTTTAACATTACGCCTATGGGCGTTGCATGAAAAGGATCTATCTCAGAATACCTCCCCCAACTCTTGGTTCGTGGCGACGCCCCTGCATGTGACCACCGGGCAACCGACCGGGACCCGTGCCGACGTGAATGGCATGACGTCACTCGATGTCATACGTCAGCATCTCTCACCCCTCTTCTAGCCCCCCCCCATTCCCACGGGGCCTAAGGTCATATGACCACCAGGTCTCGTCTCGTCTCGCCCGTGAACAGGGTGACGCCAGTGGGCATTCGAGTTCGTCACACCGACGTCGACCGCGGGGCCACCGCGTCGAAATAGCGTCGGCAGCGGCGGGCGGCGGCCGCCGCCAGCTCTCCAACAATGGAGCGCGGCCACGAATAGACGGCCGACGGTCCGCGAATAGTGCCGCAGTAGCTCAGGCGGTCGTCTCGGCCGGCTAAACTTACACGTCGTAATGCAACTGGCGCGGCCGTCATCCTGGAATTCGGGCCGCGGCTCGAGCGCAGTTTTGGAATAGACTGATACGCCCGGCCAATGATTCGGCGGCAAAGGTTGGTGTCACGGCTGCTCGTGCGTCACGGACTTGCGTCACTTGCGTCGTTCGCGTCATGGCTGCGCCTCCCACGTGTGGCCGAGACGACTCCGTGGAGGGCCAGTGTCAAGAGTGCTACTATCGTGACAGATGACGTTTCTGTCGTGACGCGACGTCGGCTCCGTTCGGCGAACAGCAGGGTAATAGGTAAACAGAGCCGAGGCGGCTGACGCCCACCGGCCAGTTACACCCCGCCGGTAGAGGGGAATTTACACCGCGCGATGTGTGGATATATGTGGGTCTTTAGGTCAAGAGACACTGCTCGGTGATATGGGATGTGTCTTCAGTGTCCACTGTCCACCGATCTCAGTATTAATAGACGTCGATCAGTTTAAACTGACTGACCTGACGCGGAATGCATGCACCACGCCCTCTGCCCACCCCTCCCCACCCCTCCCTCCCGGTCACCGTCCGACCTGCCTTGAACTGTGTCGTGGTGTTGCTATGGTGTTTAGAAGCGACGTTATTGATCATTTATGGAACACATTCTCATTCTGTTTGCTTAATAAATTTGGACGTTTTGACAAGACGCCTCCACCAAAAAATCAGTCAAGAATCAATCAATAACTTACTCAACAATTGGTCATTTCATGTTTATGTGTGTACTGCGTGGGTAGACTGTAGATATAACCAGAACAAGTGTTGTCAACTTGTAAGCGGCATTAATGCCTACGGTTGGTTTAGCCAGGATAACTACACAACAGGTTTAGCCACGATCAAAAATGTGTTTCCTTGGCAATGCGCGACGTTAATCGCTTACTCAACATACTATCGGACTATGTACGATACCTGCTATGGAACGACTTACAAACAATTAAACACGCGCATAAAAGATCACTTCGTCGATGCAATAGTTTGCCATTAAACGGCATCATGTTGTGTTTTTATGGTTATTAAACCTTCGAATGGGCTGTAGATCATGAATAATACTTAATTATCATTGCATAAGATGAATATATAATAATGGCATGATGTAGGTATGATTGATATTTGATGCATTATTGTTTCAGTGCAACATAGCTGAAATTAGATGCAAATGTAGTGGTTACACATACGTAAAAGATTGCAGTTTTATGTAACTATGAGACGAGCCACCTTTCCGCTACATGACCAGAAATAAAACCATTGCAGGTAATGGTATACCGACGTGCCATCAATGAAGACGTTAACTTAACGGAAAGCGACAAAACAAACAGGTTAGAGGAAATCAGACAAAACGGTTTCAACTCCCTACATATATGTATGTATAAGTCAATGATATTATGCAGCACGCACGTTGTACAGCGGTAACATTGGTATAAATTGTCAGTGTGAACGTTTGGATACAATAAGTAATAATATCCCTACGTAGACCGTAGCTCTTCACTCACGTTTAACTATTTAAATATTTTCCCTCCACTGCAATTACCACTGTTACCACCCACTACGTAAACACCTAGGGGGATCATTTTCTGAAAATGATTGGTAGGGCCCCAATGCTAACTTTATCTATTTTTATGTCATTCTTACCATGCAACGCCATAGACCTAATGTTAAAACGTGAAATTATTGGTAGGGCCCTGGCCCTATCAAGCCTATAGTTATTCATCAAGCCTATAGTATGCTCAGTTCTGTACCCTACACCTACTCAATCATCCTCATCCTTATCCGTCTCCTTGCCATAATAGTTTTTGTCATTTTTCATATTCACCTCGGCATGAAAAGCCATCGAATGCATTGTGGATGTCGTTGTATGTCTAAAAAACGACACCCATGTAAACACTTCTGCGCTTTTAGCCTATTACTATCCTCACTCCCCCCTCCCACACAGAGTGAATGTTAACACTGCACTAGTGACGTCAGCGGTGTCTCAGCTGGGATGCGAGGCCCGAAAATACCCCGGCTGACCGGAATGTGAGAGTCGCACGGCGGTCACGTCTATTTCTAGACCCGCTCTGACGTCAAACGTACTATTTTACACCGACCAGCGACGAGATCGATCCGACCTGGGCGGGAGCGGGGGCGGAAGTGGCGGCGGGCGCGGGTCGTGGCGGGTATGGGGTCAGGGGCGTAGCTTCTCTAAATAAGTTGAAGAGGGGGGCTGAGCTAAAAAAACACACTTAAAAACCATCAAAAATCCACATAATAGGTACAGATTTATCCCCGGATTTGACCCTTTTTCTCGTCAAAGTTGGGAGGGTATGAAGCCCCAGTTACGGGGCAAAGACCCCCAACTGAATAGGAACCTTCACCCCTGTATGGGGTGGGATGAGCCCGGAGACAGTGGAGCTATGTATTATGTTGTCCGTCCGGCGAACTTTTCGCATCATGGCCGGACGTTGCCGCACGTCCGGTGACCGGTGAAGTTGCACGGGTTGTTACTTGTTTCTTTGATGTTACTTGTTATCTTGTTGGCGAGGCAGCGGAAATGGTTGCTGGTACGAGGGTGGGAGGAGAGGGGACAGGAAGGAACGGAACAGGAAGGGACGGGACAGGCCACGGGACAAGGACGTGGGACAGGACGCGGGACAGGACGCGGGACAGGACGGGACAGGACGGGACAGGACGGGACAGGACGGGACAGTTACGGGGACAGGACGGGACGGGACAGAAGGCACAGGGACAGGGACGGGACAGGACGGACAGGACGACCAGGACGGGACAGGACGGACAGGACGGGACAGGACGGGACAGGACGGGACAGGACGGACAGGACGGGACAGGACAGCGGAACAGTACGGGACAGGACGGACAGACGGGACAGGACGGACAGGACGGGAACAAGGACGGAAGGACGGGACGGACAGGACGGGACAGGACGGGACAGGACGGGACAGGACGGGACAGGACGGGACAGGACGGGACATGATAGAAAGAGATGGGACCGGACAGGACAGAACCGGACGGGCAGGGTCGATGCAGCGATGAAATCATAGAGCCAGGGATGGGACGGGACGGGGAGAGCGCTGAGCGCGGGGACGGGGAGAGCGCTGAGACAGGAGCAGGGAACAGTCGCCCGACGTGACACAACTAGCGCCACCTGGATGTCAGCAGACAGCAGCTGCCAGCCGGGCCGGCCTTGAACCTAGCTCCTGACCGTGGAAAAGGCGCAAACACGCACCACGCACACCAGAGGACGCACCAGACGCAGCTTCGGACTGATCAGCCGACCTTCACGGTGGCTTCCGTCGATAGATTTCAGTAGCATCGGCGGATACAAGACACAATTAGATTCAATACTGCCACGGCAACGGGGCCTACATCGAAGATCATTCATTAGATAGACAAGAAGTTTAAACAAAGACGATCATCCGATCCTGCTAGAGCAACGCAAATAGCATAAAAACCTGAACATCCGCAAAGTGTGGGATGTGCCAATAATGCATCGGTGGATGCAGTATCGGAGACCATTTGGAAATAAACTCATTGAGACGACTTCCTCCGAAACCTGCTGGAGCAACGCAACGAGCCTAGAAACCCGCACATCCGTTCCGAGTGGAATGTACCGATAAGACATCAGCTTGTGGACTCCTATTAGTTACACACATACCTACATACGACGGACATGCAAGCTTCAAGCTTAGACTCAGTATCTTATACCTTCGGCTGCGTATCGGGCAGAAAGGACGGGCTGTACCAGCGCGCTACAATATTTAATTGTCAGGCTGCAGTTTGCTGACTATCACTGAGGGAAGCTGGTGCGCGCCCTTATCTCTCGATCGTTTCCGCGCTGACGACGAAAGTAAAAGTTTTCACGGAATCCTATGTCTGACACTTGTCAGCCGTGCTGAAGGGTTGCGTCTGCAAGCGGAGCTACTTCGTTGGTGATCGGTGACGGTATTCTTAGATGGAGCAGGAAGACATTGCGAAGTAACTCACATTGTCCACTATGTTCCCGATACCCGACATCCACTTTCCTGTGCTAAATAGCGCGGCTGTGAAGCGTGGGTGGGGTGAGACGTGATTGACCAGATGTTGCGACGTCGCGCGAATTAGCGAGCCGCGACAATGGCAAATCTCTATAATAACCTTGGGAAAATCTGAAGTAGACAGGGAAGATAATTTTACAGGAAGACAGGAAGGAGATAAAACGAACAAATAATTTACACTGCATTCAACATAATCATTTATCATCATATATCCACGTTATGTTACAAAAGAAGAAGAAGGGAGGCCTCGAAACTCGCCTTAAAGAACAGAACTTTTAACAAATTTTCAACGAATGACAAGCGTGACATTACATAATGCATTTTCCTGCAATAAAACATAAAAATACGCTTCCCGACCCAAGTATAACTTGCGACTTTCCGGCGTAAAATAGCCTCCCACAAGAATATTCGCAAAACTTTGCATACCAAACATTATCAACACAAACTAAGCACATCAGCAGGGGCTCCGCCACAGGGGGGACGGGGGACGTGTCCGCCCAGTATTTTCGGATTTTAACATTACGCCTATGGGCGTTGCATGGTAAGAAATAAGAATCGACTTCAGAATACCTCCGTCCCCCCCCCCCCAACTTTCGGGAGGTGGCAGAGAGCGGTTGCCCATCAGAGCCCGCGCAATGCCATCAAAGTAGCAGCTACGCAACATCCATAAAGTGGCTCGAATAGCCGTCCCCTCTCGGAATGCCATACAGACCGCAGCCACGCGCTATTTACTGGAATGCGGCAAAAGGCAGCGCACGCGTGGCATGCGTGCGCTGCCCTTCGCTTTTTGACCTTCTGGAATGAAAATATCTGTCGCTATGCATATCGACAATAACAGAGAGACGTTAGTGTGCCAGCGGTAAACAGGACCGACTAAGGCGATACCGATGAGAGATAACTGTGCACATTCCAATGGTCTTCAGTGCCCGAAGAGTTAGCAGATCGCGCCGTCAGTGCGGACCGTCATACAGCCATCACTCGGGCTGGACAGCTATAAGGCCAACGCCAAACGTGGTGCTGGCCGCTGAGAGGAGAGGGTTTGGCAGGCGACGACCCCGTCCTGAATGTGTCCAGGATGTATTTGAAGGTCCTGGGAAGTAGGTACAGGTCTTGTTGACTTCTGTCGAATATGAGGTAAATGGGGATATTAACAAGGATTTGTTCCCACAGTGATTTTAACTCACAGTCAGCTCGAGGGCATCCTGGCTTGTTAAGTGACCCGCCAGTGTAGGATGTGTGCATGAATACAATTCAATAACAAATTATGTAAAATGTTTATTAAGGGCAATTTACAATTTGCTCACATTTACGCTCCACATCTGTCGATAATCAATTCGCAAACACAACCTCGCCCATACGAAAGCAGCACAGGCTGCAATGATGGACACCATCAATGACGGACATTTCGACTTTAGTCGACATCGCCGGACGTTTTGACACAATCGCGTCAAACTGCAGCGTAAACACTCAAGCCCGTTCTGTGAACGTCAGTGCATGTTGTGTTACAGTGCAGTGTCCAAAAATAGGACGGCTGGTTAGATCAATGAGTTCGGAAACATTTTTCCTTTCCCAAAGGTTAAAAAGTGAGCCCGACTTAAATTTCAACTTGTTAGATATATTCGACGTATTGATATGTAAGGAACATTCATAAATAAATGCGTGTCATTTATCCATCAATATAGGTGCACATACAATTTATAACTTATTACGAATCATTATTAATAATTCGTTTGGATATAATTTATGCATATACACGATACGAATAAGGCTTTCGTTTCCAAATGGAAAACCTACGTGTTAATATTTCGTTTAGTTGACAAATCACGTCTTACCAATGAGAAGGCGTGCGTCTGCCCGTGTCCACTGTCCAGGAGATGACCTCAACGGAAGGTCTACCACGTACATGGGCGGATCCAGGGGGAGGGGGAAGACGAGGCCCTGCCCCCGAGCCAACTAAAAATCGGCGCGAATTTTACACACTTCCTGAGATAATACCAAATCTAAGCAATTTTTACCTAGGCAAGTTTGTTTAAATTCAGCTGTCGATACATGAGCTAGCGAAATCCGATGAGTTTTCAGCATTGTGTGATACTTTTTGGGATTTATCCCCCTCCCAAAAAGGCTAAAACCACCAATTCTGGATCCACCCCTGACCACATACACAGCCCGGCACAGAATCTGGAACAGAGCAATGTCCTCACTGCAAAATTAATCTCTTTCCCCCCCTAGTTTCCATAACCTTGGAGGTCGGCCGCTGATCGTCAGGTGAGGAGAAGCTCACACACCTACCGACCAAGCCTGTCTATCGTCCGGGGAAAGGGGCTGACCTTGCAGCTGATTATAGCCCAGTCGATGAATGTTGTTTCCATAATCCGGTCATTTGCATACGGCGGGACATCGGGATACGACAGCTGCTGTCCGACAATGCAACAATGACTTGCAGGTTGCATGAGTGAGTCTGATCACCATGCGAACAATGGATGCATGCTCATTGCTCATTGCCAATAACCACAAGCTAAATCTAAACAGGTAAGCCATCGTAAAAATCAACATTGAGCAATAAATCGACAAAACGTTGATCGCACAAAACATATTTCACGTCTATGTAAAACAAAACTGTCAAAGAAGAAAGAAATTCATCTATTTCAGCCAACACTGCTCTGTGGAATAAATGGCATCGATAAAATGAGTTTCCACACTTGGATACATCGACATTATACAATTGCTATGTCGTCAGTACATGGTAAGGCAAATTGTTCTTTGCAGTCGCATAAGTGAAAGGAAAATGTAACTACCTATTTTCTGAGTTAAATGTTCATCGCATAACTTTGCATTTCTTATGGTGCGATGTGAAAACGGGCGGCATTATCCAATAGCGAAAAAGTAGCTTGATTGCTCTATTACATCAGGTAAAACTACTTACGATAACAACAATCGCCTGTTAATTTATGTCGTGCACTGTGCAGTGTGCAGTACTTTCCGCCATCAAAAGCATGTGAATAGTGTTAGCAGTGCCATCTATTGCCAGTCGTAGGAAGCACTGTATAATAGATGTCGCTACACATCAGAGGTGGCTCAGTGTTTCGTAAGTTCCCCGACAGGTGGCTCCGGCGTTGGCTACCACGAAACGCTGGCCCATAAAACGCTGGCCCTATGGTAAGATATTACAAAAAAATACCGGAAAATTATTGATTCCGTTCCTGTCTTAATAGAGTCATATAAATAGCAAATCGTCATGAGCCTAAGAACAAATTATTTTGGCTATGGTTCCATAGTCTTCTCCGAAAAACGCATTCACAGCCATCCTCGCACGAATCATCGAAAATCTGCATGCTCATCACACAGCACTTATTGCCCAGTCGATTAGCCCCACCACCACAACAGAGAACCCGTAACTGCACCACCCGGGACTGTGGAGAGGTTATCAGTAGAGACGGTCGAGTATCTACCGAGGTACTCTGTCGACGACCAGTAGCTGCACTGCACCCAGGTCGAGTCAGCAGGTCGAGACACCCTCTACCGAGTCTCTTCCGAGACTCGTCAGGAGACGCTGACTACAGTGACTGGATGGGCTCGATATCGCGGTACTCACCACTGTCGAGGCCGTCGGCAGGCTCCAGCTTCTCCTGTTTGATCCTGTGACAGGGAGCGCTGGCGGTGCGGCTGACGGCCGCGCGCTGCGGCGGGCCCCCGAACAGCGGAGACTCAGCCGTGAAGGACGGAGGCGAGGCGACACTGGACATACACTGCGGCGGCGGCCGACTCTTAGCACCAGACGATTCCAACAGACCTGCAGGGAGTGGGAAAAGCCGGCATCACATATCTGAGCGCACACATGTGGCATTGTTTGGGGGACATGGTGCGTTGTTGTAAGGCCCGACAGCGTTCTGGTACTAAGAAGCTATTCAGAGAAAGTCATCGCTTGGCTGGGGAGGAGATATTCACCGACTAAACGAAGCTCTGTTCGTATTCGTGTTCTTTCTTCATTGCACGGCTGAACGGTACAATAAATTATTGTGCCTGCAGCAATAACAGCAGGTTGGTTTGTGCTAACCAAATCCACTTAAGGAACGAAAACAGGTAACACATCGTGTTGGGAGACATACCAATGCAACATTTTAATCAAGCCTTTTGTCGCATGCAAAAACGAACCTTTACCAGAATGACCGGTTAATTCAGTTGGTACACGATGTATCAACCTGATATGACGTCACAGAGAAGGTTCTCAGTTCAGCGCAAAACTCACTAGCTAGCAGGGGGTTGTTGACGGCGATGGAGCGTCGCCGAACGGGTGTCTCACAAGTCCGGTCCGGCTCATCCTGTGGACATGGCACACCAGACACAGCTTAGCAGGGGGCAGCACCAGGTACGGCTCAACAGAGGGCAGCACCAGGTACGGCTCAGCAGAGGGCAGCACCAGGTACGTCTCAGTAGATGGCAGCACCAGGTACGGCTCAGCAGATGGCAGCACCAGGTACGGCTCAGCAGAGGGCAGCACCAGGTACGGCTCAGCAGAGGGCAGCACCAGGTACGGCTCAGCAGATGGCAGCACCAGGTACGGCTCAGCAGAGGGCAGCACCAGGTACGGCAGACACGGCTCAGGCATTGCGAAGCTGGCAAACAAGTTGTCAGAGCAGGGGTAGCCACTGGCCTGGCTGGCTCACCTTAACTTTGATGTTGAGCTGCTGTAGCTGGGGCGTCAGCTCGCCAGGCGCAGACAGCTGTCTGCGCATGCGCATGCGCCGCTCATTGAGCGACATCCCGCTCTCGGCCATTAGTTCGCCCACCTACCGGCGGCGGCGCCACCGGCGCACGGCGCGTCAGCACACAACACCACGCGAACCGCCCCAGTGACGTCACGAGAGATCTGCTGATTTCCCGACAGATGACGCGGTGACGTCACACCAATAATGGTGTCATTCGGTCACGGTCATCCGCGGCGGACGATTGTTTACACCCGTGAACCCGTCCACCCCTCCCGGCCCCCTCCGGACCGCCCTGTCGCGCCTCGAACAGACACCAGACCAGTTAGACGGGATGCAGACCACCTCAGACGTCAGATCTGAGCCCCTGAGTGACGCCGAGGATAGCCAACATGTCGTCCATCCCACCTTCTCATCGGCAGAGAGGGGCAACGGACGGGGAGCATGTAGGTCAGTGTCACCCCCTCCCCCCGCGGCCCGCTCCCTCCGATGACGTACCCTGTACTCGGAGAGCAGGTTACCGAGGTCGAAGTCGAGGCTAACGCTGGATGAGGCACTGAAGAGCTGCCGCGCCGCGTCCGAGTTGAAAGCCTCCTCGATGGCTCCCAGGTCGTTGGTGGGGTCGGTCAGCGGCGGGAAGCCGCCGCTGGGCAGAGGCTCCTCCAGGATGACGCGCTGCAACAGTGACTGACAGGTGACGGCAGGTTTGGTAGGGACAGTGCAGTGCCGAGCGGTGTCACTGCAGTGACAGTCAGCGGCTGTCAGCGACCAGCGGGTGGACGAAAAAGCGCAGTCGGACATCGTCTGACAGTGGCTAGATGACAGGTGCTATCTTGCTAAATGGTCTCAATTTGTATCTGCTAAGCGATACCAGTGACCGTTTCTGTGATTTTCAGCGGCTTAAACTCTTGTTTCAGTGAAACATCGCACCTGACACGATTTCTTAGTACACGACAGTAACTTTTAAAAGGTAGGTATTCGTTCAAAGCTGTCAGTCTAATATTAACCGACATAAATAATATATCACTGGGACAATAAGTAAATCAGGTTCAAGATTTATCGAATGGTATTCAACGAACGCTTGCGATCTATTGTCACTATTGCTGCACAAATACACGCACAGATACTCACGAAATTTGCCTAGCTCCGCTCGCTTTGATGGTGATTTGGGTTTAAGGGCGCCTCAACTATAAAGTTATGTGCCGCCCATTCCGTTCGCTTTCGTGGCTCATGAACGACTTGGACTCCAGATGTGAAGCACCACCACGACCATCTCTCCTACGCCAAAACCCCGTCACAAACTCCGTACACCACCAACGCTTACCACATGCTCCTCAGTGTTCATGCTAGTGTCCGATTCTCTCTCGGAGAAGCTCACCGGACCACCGCCTCCTGCCAGCCGCTCGCACGGGAACGCGCCACCCGCCGCCGGCTGCTGCGGCGGGGGCGGCTGCGGCGGCGGCGGCGGCGGCGGGGGCGGGGGCGGCGGCGGCTGCTGCTTGGCGTCCACGTGGTAGTCAAGCTGGTTGGTCAGCCACGACATCAAGTCGTCGTCGGAGTTGGTCGGCATCATGTTGTCCGCGCACACGAGGCTGCCAATATAGATGGCAGGTCAGTCGGCAGAATCAGCTGTCAGGTGGGGTGAGCAAAACCATGGGAGTACTTCTCCCAAATGCAGCGTGTTCCATTACCAAAACTACCATAGAGTAGGCCTGCATTGATATTACAAAGTTTGCGTTGAGTAAGCTGAGTGATACCCAGTGTCAGAACATTGCACTTGGATGTGCACTGTGCAGCTACAATGTCTCACCTTTTTTAAAAACAACTTCTTATCAGCTACTGACGTCTGCCATTACATCACCAATCTGAAAAAGGAAAACAATCACTATCAACTTCAAAAATAATACACTCCAAATTGAAAGAGGTGTTCGTCGTGTCATGTACAATGTACATACAACCACATATATTTTTAATGCCGCAGCACAAATATCCAGTACCGTTTACTGACTGTGCCTGCCATCTATATTCTGCTGGTATCTATTGTACATTGCATTGCCACAAGGTGGCAGCACCATACGGACAGCCATAGACCAAAGGAAAAGACGACCAAAATGGTGGTCTTCTAATGACGTCATATACCACAAATGATATGCAATATGACAAAGAACAATAATTATTGAACGTTTCTATTTTAGTTTGTATGATTAATTGTTGAAGTAACAAGAATCTGAAACATAAATTTTGTATAGGAAACTTTATTATACACGACGTCATGCACATTTCGCTCAACACGTTCCCGCCAAAGGGTAGGCAGCGAGTGTCAACAAATATGTCCGCGCCCATTGAGAGCAGTGGCAGCAGCGAGGACTTAGATCCAGAATCTGAGGATTTTGATTGCCTGCGGGCTCTATATTCCGAAAAGGCAGTTCCACCGTGTCCCAACGTTCGGGTGTATGACAATGTTGAACAATATGAAAACTACATCAAGGCAGCTCAGCAAGGCACCTTGCGCACGCGTCTTCAAAACGTAAGTTTAAGACAAAGTTCCATCACCCTTATGCTATATTTGTATTGTAGATAATTGATAAGAATATTTTCATGCAGCCAAGTATTTTAGGATGGCCTGTTCTGGTATAACAGGGTGTACTAGAGCCAGGATAGATAACATGCTGGCAGATGTCACAGTGGCGGCAATGATAAATTTGTTTGATGGCAGTCTTGTTCCTGTCCATGCTGCATCTAACTTTGTGATTATTTACTTGCCATAATGTTGACAGACTGTTGGTAGTATTTTTTCTTTGAACGCAGAAACAAACATTGTGCTTGTCCTGAGGCGCCTCTAACCTCCTCTAAGCTGCTCCAACTGCAACTGCTCCGTGTTAAAGAATACAAGATAGAGCAACTTAGAGGAGGTAAGAGGTGTGCTGGTAAAAAGCCCATTGAGAGTAGTTAGAGACCAAACTTTTTTGTTTATGGGGAGAGGACAGGTATTCCAAAGTTGATTCTTTCCATTCAATGCCCATAGGCGTGGTGTTAAAAGTGTAAATTTTTGGGACATGTCCCTTTGTCCCCACCCCGGCAATGAGGTTTCCCATTATGTTCTATGTAAATGTCTCTTTTTCATTGACATTAGCCAATGCTTTTGATTAAGGTCATTTGACAATTTAATCGATTTCTAGGAAACATAATAATGCCCAGTGATTTGCATAACTATTGTCACTTAATTGCATTGAAACAGGGTGTAGTTATCCCAATCACTAAGCATAAATTATGTTTCCTAGAAATCCATTACATTGTCGTGTCATCAAAAGCCAGCTGTGACACAGGATTTCATTTTAAGTGCTCTACCCTAGACCAACATAATTTCATTGTTCCAGGAATGTCACCACACAATTGTGATCAGGGATACCCAGGTGGTTTCTGCTACTCCCACAGGCTTACTGTTAAAATCCTGCTTATCTGAAGACGGGGTGGGGGGAGCAGATTGATCCTGAGTGCTCTCCCCAGTGGCAATTTCCATGCATTGTACCCATAAGCATGTGACTGACAGAGGTCTTTCTCATGTTTCAGGCTGGTCGGGGAAAGAGAGCTGCTGCAACCCAGGAGGCCTCCGCTGGGTCGGGGGCCTCTGCTGCGTCTTTGCCCGCAGGCAGAGGGGCCGGACCCTCGTCAGGGACCGCTGGACCCTCTTCAGGGACCGCAGGGACCGTTGGACCGTCGTCAGGGGCCGCAGGGACCGCTGGACCCTCGTCAGGGACCGCAGCGATGATTGGTGGTCGCGGCAGAGCCCCTGGCGACTCAGCAATGACCGCCGGCCCGTCCGGCGAGAGAAGCGGAAATCGGTTCATCATTCCTGGACGCCGCTTCACTGAGGATCAGGGTAACGCCTGGGGAACGGTGTGGGGCCAGAGAGACAGGGTGACTAAGCAGACGCGTAACAGGGTGGTGCTAGAGTACCGGGTTAAACTGCTACGGAAGGTGTGGTAGGACAAGGCAAACCATGATTGGGTAGAGGAGGTGGTGGTGGTAGGGGCGGGGGCGTGCTAACGAGTACAGGTTTATAATGGAAGCGAGTGGCGCCGTTTAAGGCTTGCTGGGTATACCTTATTGTCCGAGAAGTGCCACAGTTTAACATATTGAGAGACTGCACAGAGGAGAAAATGGTAGGAGACAGAGCCTAGAGCGCATGCCAACAGCCAGCGATAGATGTAAACATTTTACCAAAATACCGGCCAATGTCTTACATAGTTGTTGGTTACTGATGGCTGTCGGAGTCAGCCTCTTGGGGGGAAAACGGGCAAATTAGCCGAGATTGGGGCCGATTGGCATCACTGATCCAGTTCAAGGACCGGCACAGATGATGACCTTTATATCTCTCTCCGAATACCTGAGGCGTATGGTGTTCAGTCCTGTCGCCTCCCAGCGCCCGCTCTCGGGCCCGCTGTTCGCCGTGGTGCGGGACCGCGGTGTTAACACAGCTACTCACATTGGCATTGTGGAGTTTGTTACTACTAGTCTTAGAACATATTATATCTAGACTTTTAAGCCTATGTACTTCATTACCCCAGATCACTTAAGTTGCTGAAATTCCAATTGATAAGAGTGCAATCACATTCTGGCAGAAATTAATTCTGCAATAGTCCACAGAGCTTTGCGGACCAGAGTAAGGCATGCGTAGAAAAAGGAAGGCCCCCAAATTTGGGGCCCGCCCCCCCTTTTCCCCTTAAACAAATTTTAAAAACAAACATATATTGTTAGCTCTGGCCAGGTGCGCCATTATAGGTAACATTTTCCGCTACTCTCGTTTTTACTAGTGACGACACAGAGGACATCCCACAACATTTTTTGAGTTTTGAAACAAAAACAAATGCAAACCCGAAAGTAAATTCAACTAAAGGGGCTCCAGACCTGAAAATTTTATCTGTAACCAACCATCCAATGCAGTAGCTTCCTTACCGTAATAAAAATATATTTGACATTTCAAAAGAGTAGGCACACTCCCTTTAACCACCGCTGCCGCCGAGGTGCGGGACTAAGTAACGACCGCCGCGCCGTGTTTGGGCGCACACCGCGCCAGTTATGTCTACCCCGGCTGGCCGCCGATTGAATCGGCCTGCTATTGGCCCATTCGTGCTGGAGACGCGATCGCCGTTCGGCGGTACGGTGCCGGGCCAGCCGGGCACGCGAATCGCGACCTGCCGGATGTTTATAAACCCCGTGCACGGGGCGGTCGGCCAAATTTACCGCCCACGCCTCTCCTGATTGGGGCTGTGACGCTATCCGAGTTACGTCATTCGGGTTGGGGACGTGCTAGGCCGACGATTTGCGATTAGTTTATGCAGCCGGTCGTGATGTTTCGATTAATACCGTCAGCTGCCTGAGTCCTGACAGCTGGTCGCATTTAGGCGTTTGGGGCCAGAGGCTGGTGGTGCGGCAGTTAAGCACACAGCGGCCAGCGCTCTGCACTTTAAGACGAAACGTGTCGCGGTCCGTGACCCTTCCCGCTAAGGTTAACCAAAGCTTCAACTTAACAGACGTTAGTTTGACATAAGTCGAAATGTGTCAGGCTTAAGCCCTCGTTATTTCTGGCGTCTGTCTGTGCTGCCCGGCTCTTCAGTGGTGCTGGCTCCGACGCGGTGGCCAGGGTCGACAGCCAGATGACAGAGTCGTCGTTTCCTCGTCTCCAGCGCCGGTGGCTATGCGGCGGAAACGGCAGCAATCCGTGCTGACCAGGATGGAGGCCACGTACATGCGCGGCCCGAACGGACGGCTCAAGTGGTACATGGATCGCAGGGTGAAGGTCAAGGTGAGGATCAATACGGTGAAGTACGGTGAACGCTCACGCTACGACGCCCAGTTCCTCGGTGGGTGGGAGGTTTTAACTTAATGTTGTCGAATATAGAAGCAATTGGAGCAAGTAGCGTTGGATGGATATGGCAATATCCGACTTGTCTCTCAATATTGCTACTTACGTACGCGATGCCTTCAGCATGTCAAGGGGACGCCCTCTACTGAGACGGCCTGCCCTTATGAGTCGGGAGTCCTGTGTATGGAGGGCATGTGTAACGATTGCTAGCTGTAACCTACGCTGACAGCCGACGCGTTTCAGTTCTGATGTGGCAATCAGAGGTTCGGTGATTGACGCATAAAGGCGGATACAAATACGAGCTAACGAACGTTTTTCTTCTTCTTTTTCTGTGCTGCAGCGCAGTAGCGGATTTTTACGACAAAGTACGACTTCAATAATGTTAAGAACAATGCGCATTACATCATGTTTGAGGTCGAACCTCTATTGTGTCATTCGTCCCAATGCAATTTTATGAAATCACCCCATTCCCCAACGCCCTGGCCCTGGAACCTGCGGTTGGGCAACTTTTTGATGTCTGCTGCTGTTTTTCACAACACAAATTCAAATCCTCCCAATATCCGATATCACGTAGCCAGTTTTATGCGGATTGTTTCATCCGTGAGCACCGGGGGCGCCCACACACTGCGAGTAAAGTTGGTTCCGGGTTCAGGCTGCCGCGTCGCATCGATTGGCCGACGCCGGCCGACGGCGTAGTTCCCCCGGCGCTCCACAGATGGCGCGCGCTACCAAAACAAACGCTCAACAGGTGCGAGTGGACTGAACGTTCACCCCGCGGGGCCCGGACTGCGGTCGGGGTTGAAGATCGAGCTGTCTAGCAGCCAGGCATAACGGACAAGCATGCGAACCACAAATCAGGGATCCCCGGGTTCGAACCTGGTCCCGGGAAGACTCTTCCGTTCCACCTGACTGCGGCCGTGTCTGCGCCTCCCCGCTTCTCTCAGCTGCTGGACGACATTAAGATGCCGGGACGAAGCGATATGACCCGACCGCGCTCTCCACGGTATGCCATAACGTGTTGTGTTGCCTGCGACGCGAGGTGGAATGTCGACACTCGCCGCTGACCGGCCTGAGACGGACCCGCTCGGTTGTCATGGCAACGCGGGGTAACCGGAGCAGCAGGGCAGGTGCCGCCGAGCCGCTGCTGTGGCAGCACTGCTTCGACAGCAGGCTGGGCTCGGAGAGCAGATAGTGGAAGCAGTGCTGGCTGCCTTAGTCATCACAATCATATCGCAATCATCTGGCCAACCGGGCAGGGCGGAGCCAGCCCTGGTTCGGTCCGGCGGGTCGGCGGCGGCTAGACGGCTGTTGATACGGTGACAGGTGAAATGCGACCCCGCCGCCGCCACCGCTGCCGCTACCGACGGCAGAGACGCCGGCTATGCACTGACGTGACCGGCTGCTGACTCACCCCCCCCCCCCTCCTGACCCCGTCGGCAGGTATATATCAGGAACTACGGACGCGTCCGCGGCGTCTGCATTGGATACATCGTGGCCTTCGATAAACACTGGAATCTCTGTTTAGAAGACGTCGATGAGATTTACCAGAAGAAGGTGCGACGGAAAAGCGTCTTTCTTGGTACGTTGGGGGAGAAAGTTTTCTTGGGGCGGGATATGGTGTGACTGGGCGTATTCGCTTCATACATGTGTATGATTGCTACGCACCTCAAATCAGTGTTGTGTATGCTATTTGTTTCATTGTTCGACTTGTTGGACTTGTTGGCTTTGCTTCTACAAAGTACAATGACGATGTTTACGCTGTGTACTGCTAACTGCTTTGTCCTGGTAGGCATTATTCTGGTACTAGCACAATCACCGCCACAGTTTGGCTGTTAAATACTCTGATCATCCATGTCTCCAACTGAACCGCTCTGTCGCCAAGCCCGTGGCTGGCACGCGTCCTCCGCCAGCCAGAGCTCAGCTTGGATGTGACGTCACCACCGACCGTGACGTCACACAGGGGCACGTGCCTCGGCTCCGGAGCGGCGGCGGCCGGCCGGCGCTGGGTCGAACGGGCGGGGGTCGGGTCCTTGGTCGGGCGGTGTGTCTCGGGCGGGGGGGGGGGGGGGGGGGGTCAGGTGCCGCCTGGGTGAGCTCAGAGGTCACCCGGCCTCGGCCGCTATCAGTACGCGTGAGGAGTGTCGCGACCTCGGCCAGAAGGATTGGGCGGAGTGTTTCAGGGAACGGGCTGGTATAGTGGATGATTGAGCGATCGGAACGTGACGGGGTTTTGCCAGACGCCAAAGGACTGTCTCGTCACATTCGGAAGGATGTGAGTGGCACCCCGTTTGATCTACCCGGAGCCTCTTGGGGTCGCGTGGTTGGATGATGACACCTTTTCCGTTTGAAGTAACCTTGGACGAGTTACCGCCCGTCATGACGCGCCGAAACTTAACCAGGGTCGGGCGTCAGTCGTCACACAGCGTCACACACTACGCATCCCAACCAGTGACGTCATCATCCGTCCACCTCCAGACGTCAGTTTCCACGCCAGTCAGTCACTACACTACGCTCTTCAGTCAGTCATTCGGGCTGAATCCAGCACACTATCTAACCACTCCGATCTGCCACCAGGCGGCGCTGCGGCGACCGTCCGCGTGGCCCGCGCAGTGCCGTTTTCACCCGGTCTCCGGGCGGCGAGCGACGCGCTCAGTTAAATACGGCCTGGCCTTGACCGACTTGCAGCGGCGGGTTTTGGGTCAGTGTTAAGGCTGGCGCGCCCAGCGGGTAGCGCTGGACTGCGCTGGACTCGGGTGACTGCTGCGATCGTCTGGTGACTGCTGTGGTCGTCTGGTGACTGCTGCGGTCGTCTGGTGACTGCTGTGGTCGTCTGGTGACTGCTGCGGTCGTCTGGTGACTGCTGCGATCGTCTGGTGACTGCTGTGATCGTCTGGTGACTGCTGTGATCGTCTGGTGACTGCTGCGATCGTCTGGTGACTGCTGTGATCGTCTGGTGACTGCTGTGATCGTCTGGTGACTGCTGCGGTCGTCCGGTGACAGCAGCGATCGTCTGGTGTCTGGTGACTGCTGCGGTCGTCTGGTTACTGCTGCGCTCGTCTGGCGACTGCTGAGGTTGTCCGGTGACAGCAGCGGTCGTCTGGTGACAGCAGCGGTCGTCTGGTGACAGTAGCACAGCAGCACAGCAGCACAGCAGCACAGCAGCGGCGGCGGGGTGACGGTGGGATGGGACTGCAGATGACTGACTGATGTGTGCGTCAGTCAGGAGTGGCGGGTGACGGGTATCAGGGTGGTGAGGCCGCCGAGACGGGTCAAAGGGTACGTTCGGGGGGGGGCGTCATCAGCCGCTGTGGACGAGACCCTGCAGGCCTGACGGACGGACGGGCTGACATCTGCGCGGGAATCACACTTTCACTACGGATGACCACGCACTTAGCTTGCAGTGCGCGTCTGCAGCGACGCCGATGTGTCGCTTCGACACCGACGCTGGCGCCGTTCGCTTCCCCGAATGGGGTGACGCAGCCCGGAATCCGGACTAGATTAGGTCCGGTGTCGCCTGGCTGTCGTGGCGGAAAAACCGCAGTAACGCGGTGTCGTGTGGCAGCGGCAACGGTTCGTCTCTGTCGTCCGCGGCCAGTTTTTGTTCTGCCGTCACGTTTTGGCTGCGAGTCGTCACATGTTGGCGGCATAGCATTCGCGCGCACTTGGCAACCTGCTTTTCCTTGATGCGATCTGATAAAATCGTACGTTTGTTGTGTCGCCACGTCGACGACGTGGCGGTTTAGTATTTCACGGCAGCATGTTAGGCTATATAAATAAACAGTGTACGGCGAGGAACTGCACAGAATTCCAGACTGTGCAAGACGATCACATGTCCGCTGGTGGCCCTAGCTAGTGTCACGTGTGTTACCACGTGAGGAACTGGAATGGGGAGGAAAACGAGGCAAAACGAGTTATGCCGGCGAAGAGAAGTAACCGTGACCCGAATATGCATGTACTGGATGACCAAATATGGCGTAGTCAACTTGCGCTGACAGTTGGTAAGATTGCAGTAATCTAATGCTCCAGAAAGCTGGTATTGCCACAGGCCACGGCTGGCGTATTGCCTCATGGTTCAGTGCGGGCAGTGCCAGCTCATGATTGTTTCTGGGCACTATCTGACAACCCATTTGTCTCGGACAGATCCATTTACAACCTGCCCTGACAGACGATCCGTCTCCAGGATGCGTGCAATCACTGGTGGGAGTGTAATCAGTTTGGATAGTTGTGATTTTGATCGCAGTTGAAAGATGATCCATGAGCAAAGGAAAAGGACTAGCGTATGAACTACTGAGAAGATTGCTACGGCAACGGCTTGGGTAAGGCAAAGGCTGCGTGTGTTGCCGTTGGGATTTCGAAAAGAGAAGCTCGCTGATATTGACTCGCTATTTTTGCAAATACGCGATTTAATGCTACCGCCAGTTGAAGCATCGCCAAGCTCAGAATCGCCAGCTAGGAACGGGCACACCACAGCGCAGCACCGCCACTCAGAATCGAACCTGGTCACCTGCAGCTTCCATCACCCACCCAACCCGCCGTGTCGCGGTGCACGATAGATGCCATCTTTCCGTGGCCATTCATCCAACCAGAAACCCAGTGAACCCTATACTGCACAACGCGCCCGCTCCCTCTACCCACTGCAGTGCAGCGGCGGCGGCGGCAGGGCAGGCCTCGCTCTCAGCGGCGGCGGCGGCAGGGGAGCCCGCGCCCTCTTTCGTCCCGTCTGGTCGGCGCGGACGCTTGTGTGTTTATGTGTGCGGCTGCAGGTCTGCCGCGCGGACAACGACCCCGGCCGGTCCTGCGCGCCGCTGTGTGCGTGTGCGGTGCGTGGTGTTGCTTATCTGCGGTGCCGCGGCCGCCAGATGGGCGGTGGCGGTGGGTGGGCGGTGGGGCACGGGGGGGGTCGAGAGGGAGGGACGCTCTAGGCGGCGTAATGTGGTGTGGATGGGTCTGCGCGGTGAACTGCCGGGACAGGGCGGGTATGACGGCACACTCGCGCGAGCGTAAAAGACGCAGCGAGTCGCTGGTGTTGAGGAATAGGAAATGAGGATTTTGACGGGCTCGCCACTGAGATTGTCGCGGCCACGCCACGCACGCCACGCCGCCACGCCACGCCACAGCCAAGCCACAGCCAAGCCACAGCCAAGCCACAGCCAAGCCACAGCCAAGCCACAGCGGTGTCTTACTGACCGGCGATTAGCGAGATAGAGAAGCGGCACTGCGGTTCACCGAGTCAAGTGCAGCAGTTCACAACAGAGCGGAGCGGACGGGGTTAGACACACAGAGCTGGAGATTGATGTCCGGTGGGACACGGACAGCGACTAATGCCGGCAGCAGCGAGCGGAGATAGTATCGCTCACTGACAGTTGTATTGGTTTGTTCCAGGTGACCCGGATACGTGTACCGGTCAGGCGAGGAGCCTGTCGGCGGGAGACGCCGGCGTCACATCGGCAGGTCAGCGGTCCAGGTCAGCGGGGACGGCCGGCCACCGATCTCCGTCAGCGGACCGGCGCGGCCCGGGCGCAGGACGACCGGTCGTGGTCTCCGGACCGCCCGCGGGACCATCCGCTGGGACTCGCCCGTCTCGACCCGGCCGGACTCGTCCGGTCAGACCGCCCGCCAGGTTGGTCGAGCAGCGTGGGCCGGCACTCGGATCGAGACTGCCGATCGAACCTCGACTCGTACCTCAGATCGCGCCTCAGATCGCGCCTCAGATCGCGCCACTTCTCGAACGTCTCGACTCGAATCTCGCGCCAGGCGGCAGAGGAGGAGGACCCCGACGTGGCGCGGCTGACGGCGCGTATGGCTCTGCTCGAGCCGCCGCGGTCTCGCCGCTCCCAGCGGAGACCTGTGTTCGAGACGGCGCGCCGCCACGTGCGTCAGCTGTTTGTGCGTGGCGATAACGTGGTGCTGGTGGCAGCAGGAGCAGGGGGACGGGGAGGAGGAAGGAGGTGGTGATGAGATTCAGGAGGTGCCGGTGGAGAGAAGGAAGTGATGCGATTCAGGTGGTGCTGGTGGATACTGGGTGAGGAGGTGGGGTGTGGTGTGCGGTCTCGCACGCCACACAGGGTAGGAGAGGAGATTCTTCTTTTGAGGTGGTTGGAAACTGAATATGAAAGACGATGGGAAAGATAGGTTCAGTTGTTTGGAAGATGATGAAGAGAGAGGGATTCGGTTGTCGCAGGATTCGGTTGTTAAGGGAATTGCACCTTTAACATCGGGATGGACTGAGATGCCAGATTCGTGGCGAGTGTGTGTCCGAGTACGCTGGAGAGAACCTGATCCAGGTCCATCCCTGGCCATCAGCCCGACAATCCTTCACTGTGTGGACCTAGCAGAGTAATCCGTCCTCTTTCCACTGCCCTGTTCCAACAGTCGTGTTCCGCTTGACCGACACGCTGACGGGTGGCGCTGTGCCTCCCGAGCTGCCTTAGCTCCGCTCCCACCACCTTAGCTATGGCCACGTCCGTCCAACACCGGCCTGGGTACCGGCCTGGCCTGGGTACTGGCCAGGGTACCGGCCTGGCCTGGGCACGGGTTGTAAATACAGCTCACCGGCCGGTCGACCGGCGCACTGATTCGTGTTTTGATTGGCGAGCGGGCCGAGCGCAGAGGGCGGAGTGAGGCGCACGCGACGCAGAGCGACGTGCAGTGGCGCAAGCGCGACATACAGTGGCGCAGAAGCAGCGGAGAGCGATGATGAGCCGTGCCGTCGTTTCATTAAGCTAATTAGCAGTGTTAGTGAAGCGCCGGTTCGGTGCGGAGGCGGGTGGAAGGTTGCCGGAGTGAGCAGACTGGTGTGAGGTTGCCGGGAGACGGGCACGTGTGGTACAATGCGCTGCCGGGTTGGCAGTCTCTGACCTTCGAGGCACGGGGAATAGAGACACTTGCTATACGGTTACGGGGAATTACGGGTGTAGGCTGTAAAATATTGTCTGATCCTGAGTAGAGGGCCCATCCGACTCTGGCTTTCCTAAAACAATTACTCGAATGGGATGAAGTCATCTCCCGATTTACTAGTCTAGCTCATGACATTTCGCTATACAAATATGATTCAAAACCCTCCGAGGACCGAATGTCCCAGGATCCCGCTTAAATAAATACCTTAAAGCGATGTTTTTCACAACATGAAATCGTTTCCCTAATCGTGTCGTTTGCCATATATTGTCGATTTTTCCGCTCGGCGCTGCTGTGAGCCGCTCTCGTCAGCAGCACCGCCGCCTGCCGCGGCGTACGAGATCGATAGAGAGGCCGAGACCAAAGGTTGCCGCGCTCGTGGCCAGATGAAAGGGCATGCCGCCGCTGACATTTCAGTCGGTACCGGGTGTCACATCCGCGCACGTGCTGCCCACGAGTGTAGGACGTAGGTGCTTTGAACTTATAGCATATACCTCACTGTCTTCGTTGTTAGTCTCGCATATCGTCGTTTTACATTTTATGAACTTGCATAGGGGTCGCAGCCTTGCATTGGGCACAGTTATTGCGAATGCCCGATGCTATGTTTCGCTTTGATCACTCTACAGACGTCTGTAATGGGATATTTATGCATATAGCACACACAAACGCTCAATACAAATAGGAGGTAAAGAGATTTGGAGATAATACAACATTACAATTTCAAGTGACGTCTGTTTACTTACCAGTGTAGCTGGCCTTGACATTTTAGCGGATCTTTTCGGAAGTATGAGCGAGTCAAACAAGGGACCCGCAAAAATGCTGGCTAAAGCGCTTAAAGTTTAGCGGTTTATTTCGTCTTGACGTCATCACCACCCTTGTGAGATGCAGCAAGGATTTAGCGGGATCGGACCGTCCTCCGAAACATTCACTTCCCTGAGCGTCACCCGCGCCCCGTGGCTCCTCAGCCCCCT
>VOPJ01008047.1:0-52987 GCA_014673585.1 Semibalanus balanoides
GTGGTGAGCAGTGGATCAGTGTGTTGAGCAGTGGTCAGTGTGTTGAGCAGTGGATCAGTGTGGTGAGCAGTGGATCAGTGTGGTCAGCAGTGGATCAGTGTGGTCAGCAGTTGTGAATCCAGTGTGGTGAGCAGTGGATCAGTATGGTGAGCAGTGGATCAGTGTGAGCAGTGGATCAGTGTGGTGAGCAGTGGATCAGTATGGTCAGCAGTAGATCAGTGTGGTGAGCAGTGGATCAGTGTGGTGATTAGTGGATCAGTGTGGTCAGCAGTGGATCAGTGTGGTCAGCAGTGGATCAGTGTGGTCAGCAGTGGATCAGTGTGATCAGCAGTGGATCAGTGTGGTGAGCAGTGGATCAGTGTGGTCAGCAAGTGGATAGTGTGGTCAGCAGTGGATCAAGGGTTGATGATCAGCACAAGTGGATTCAAGTGTGGTCAGGCGTGGATCAGATGTGGATGAAGCATGGAATCAGTGTGGTGAGCAGTGAAGAATCAGTGTGGTCAGCAGTGGATCAGTGTGGTGAGTTGTGGATCAGTGTGGTGAGCGTTACAGTCGCCTGCCCGTCATTCGGCTTCGATGTCTTCCATCGCGGTATAAGTCAGACAAAATGCGATATAAATCATCCCAATGATCCGTCTGACAGCAGCCGTGGCGGCGGATCTGACCGACCGTCACCAGTGGGGACACCGTTAGTGCCGTCTGTGCCGCCGTCTCGTCATCCCGGGGGGCGGGCGGCTCGCGCGGCAGCGGCGGCGGTGAGGAGCGGAGGCAGTAGCGCGCCGACCGTCGGCAACGTTGGAGGTGCCGTCCCCGTTTCCGATCGACGCTGTTTCGTGCGGTTCGTGTGCCTCCGCCCTGTCTCCGCCTCCGCGGGTCCTGCACACTCGGAGATCTGGTGAGTACCGCTGGGAGCTGAGGCAGTCACGAGAATCGGCGGCCGTCGAGTGCGGTGACCGCCCTCAGCGGCTCGCCATCCAGATCCGCTGATTGACATTGATATGGACAAGGCGAAACCGAAAAAGCGGATGAGCGTCATGTTCTCTGAGTCTGAGCTTCGTTGTTGGAATATCGATGATCGATAGCGTGATGATGCTGAAGTCGTGTCCCTGCGATCGGAGAGCCTGTGACGTCATCAGCGCTGCACATGTCCCCGCCTCGCCATCCCGCTATCTGATCACTGAACAGTCGGCGACCCGCTGGCAGCCGCACGGCTCGCCATCCCGCTATCTGATCACTGAACAGTCGGCGACCCGCTGGCAGCCGCACGGCGCGCCGAACAGGCGAATCGCCACACAGTTTGTGATCTGGCTCCGGTTCAAACGAGTGTGCTACGCAATTTGCAGCGACTGACAGTGGTAAATGGGCTCTGAATCTGCACTGTCGAACAGGCTGACACATTTGCGTTTGTTGCTATGATATACAATATTTGCACAGCGCGCTCTGTGCCGCCAAAAAAGCTGGAAACGTTCTCTTAATGGTCAACAGAAGCCATTAATCTAGTGCTCGGCTAGAGCGACTAAGCCGCGCTTACAAGCGCTGGACAAGAGTAGCTCGGTGAAGCGACGAGCTCCGGCACATGTCATCGTGCGCAGAGCCAAACACTGCAGACGACGACATCAAAACGAAATTACCAGTGTTGTTTCACTCATGTTAAATCTCACCGGGCCATCAATGCTGGAAGTTTGACGTTCACGTAGTTGGCGTCTACAAGAGATTTTAATGACGCTATTTTAATTGTTAATCTTGATATGCCATCTTGCAAGTTGAGGAATTCCGTTAAATGGATTTTTGTATGATTATCGTCTATATCAAGTGTAATTAAAAAAGTAAAGAGTTAATCTTTATCGAGGAATTCGTGACCAACCACGCTCGGCCAGCCACATGTTAAAAACAATTTGGAACAAGCGAACCGAGGATTATCCGAAATTATAAAGTGGTGATGAACAGGCCCTTGGCTGATATTTGTAGCAGTCGCAAAACCAGCGTTAAAATTAGAACAAGCGAATGCTTTGGACGTGTTCTAGATGTGCTATTTTTGGCAACGTCACACTCGCGTCACTTTAAATGCAGCAATGGTCCTGAATATCTGGTCTCCGTCAAATTAAGACTTTTTCGCCTTTGTGTCTGGAGTGGGAAGACCCAGATGCACCATTTCGGCAGATTGGTTGGTGCTGAGCATTGGGGCTTCTTAGAAAGCTTGGTTAAGGTTTTTATTGAAGATGATTGTGTGATATGTGTGAGTCATCGCGCCATCGTAGAATTGATTGTACATGTGTTCCTGTCAAAAAAGCGGCCCCAGACCGACTGTTCGACATTTCCGCATACAACTATTCATACATTGTACACTCACTGATAGCTCGGTGTGGCTGACACACTTGCAGTGTGTTTGATTGGCTTGTGTGGCATGACATGTGTATGGATTGGAGCTGTGTGGTTTGACAAGTGTGTTGCAATTTGGCTGTGTGGCTGACAGTGCTGTTTGTATTGGGCCTGTGTGGTTGAAAAGTGTTGCTTTAGTTGGACTGTGTGGCTGAGCACAGTGAATGGTTTGATTGGCTTGTGGTGGCTTGGACAGTGTGTTGATTGGCCTGTGTGTAGGGTTGATTAGGCTGTGTGGCTGCAGTGTGTTGATTGGCCTGTGTGGCTGACAGTGTGTTTGTTGGCTGTGTCGGCTGACAGTGTGATGAATTGGCTGTGTGTGTGTTGATTGGCTGTGTGGCTGACAGTGTGTATGATTGTTCTGTGTGGGCTGACAGTGTGTTGATTGGTCTGTGTGGCTGACAGTGTGTTATTGGCGTGTTGGTGGCTGACAGTGTTTGTGTTGATTTGGGCTAGGTGAATGCTAGACGTGTGTTGATTGGCTGTGTGGCTGACAGTGTGTTGATTGGCTGTGTGTGTGTTGATTGGCTGTGTGGCTGACAGTGTGTTGATTGGCTGAGTGACTTGGCTGCCGGTGACACTGCGTCACATCATACTGCGGTGCAAACTGATCGATCGAAAGCCGAGTTTTTACCGTATTGCATTGCTCATTAGCATCATGTAGAATGTAGCGTAACACTATTTTTCTACACAACTCAACGCGCGTAAACGTCGAATATTCTGCTCTGCTGCACTCCTTACTTTATGTGTACCCGCTCTATATATCCGCGTTTAAAATCTTCTCGAGGAAGCATTCAAGCACGAGCGCGGGTAAATAGTTAGAGGTCAATGCTAATTTATAGGGTCTGCAAGAGTGTTTATTGGTTTTTAAGCAGCAGAAACGTCAACACGCTCTTGTATGTCGATGGCTTTTACGCTTTTAAAAGCCACGTAAGAGCTACAGTGAAAATAAGCACGTGGTGTTCATTACGGAACATTTTAGCACTTAGGGCGTTAATTTAATGTACTCGTTTATTCCTTTATTTGTTTTTTGCTTCCCATCGGTTTCTTTCAACCTTAAACAAATGTATCCTCAGGCTACTCGTTGTTTGTTTATTGGTGGTTTATTTTACCTCACTTCGGTGTGTTTAAGTATAAACGGTCGTAAGCTTAGGCTGCTCTTCGTTTGTTTACTGGGATTTAACATCACGATGACGCCATGAACACTTAGCGCTCACTCTGTTGAATAACTTACATATCAACCACTTAACCGGTGCACTGCCGGGGGTTCGCGCCAACCACAAGCTGCCGGGAGGGTCATTTCTGCCCTCCCCTTATATCTTGAAAACCATGCAATGTAGTGATAGCTCGAGACAAGCTCTATCGAAAGCGTATCGTTTGTTTTAGGTCAAGTCAATATTGAGGTCACCAGCGGTTAGTGTTACCAAAGAGCAAATTTTGTCTATAATATATATATACTCAATAATATATATATATATAATATATATATATAATATATATATATATTATGACATTTATATAATATAGTATATTATTATATATCTACTATAGTATATGTGACTATAGTATAACTAATACATGACTAAGTGCTCCTTAATAAAACCGTATATATCTCGATAGCTAAAATAATTCCGTTCTATTCCGACGCTGAAAAAGCGTTTGGAATAGAACTGAAATATCTGTTACTAGAATTCATCAGACCCAAGAGCCGTTTTCACGATGGATTATTTTGCGCGAAATGCTTTAAAACATTTTACAATGTTTTAAAATATTTTGCGCAAAATAAGCCATCGTGAAAACAACGGCAAAGGTCAAAAGTTAAGTCAGCAGAAGCCATATCCTACGGTGTTCAGGAAGTGTATTGAACCTCTCAGCAGTTCAACGGTGGCGTACTGCATGTGTCAGTGTATTTGTGGACTGTGGTGTTGAACAGGTGAAGATTTAAGATAATTTTTCTTTTGGTAAAGATCAGGTGTAAGTTATGTTTTCAGTGATTGAATATAAAACATACAAATCGCAAAAGTGTTTTTAAGGAATAACTTTCTACAGAAGCATTACAGAGTCAAACAGTTTTCACTAATGTTGTTTGTCTCGTCAAGACGCATATACGCATATATTAGATAACCTAGTTAGTAGTTACTAGTTAGGTCATATCCAGAAATTCACCTGACCGAAAGTTAGGTTAAGGTCAGCTATTGTATCGCTTGATTGTCTCGGTAATTCAAATACAATTTTGAAAATCCCATTGATCTCCCTTGCTTTGGTAAACATTTATTGAAGAAAAGCCATAGATCCGTTCCCAGGGGATCACCGAAATGTGACATGGATTGCATTTGGCACAAGAGCGGTAGGTCTGGTGAAAACTGGTCAAATGTAGCCATTTCCTATGGATTTACACGTGCTTTCATTTTTCTTCATTGACTCCTAATGGAAAGGTTACGAAATCGACATATCTTACAAGGTCATCGACATAAAAAGTCAAGATATACGCATTGAAGGTACTTATAACCTGATAACATCTTGCGATTTTTAAACCATTCAGTTTTCACTTTGGCTGGAGCACGACCGCAAACATGTTTGGAGGTGAGCAGGGACTCGTCTAGCATGTTAACTGGGGGACCCCCAGTCACAGCTCCAGCCCCCCAGTCGAGCTGAATTTCGGCCACTGGGGGAGGGGGGAGTGCGACTGGCACCAGCAGTCCACAGACCACAATGTATGCCTGACCACTTTGTTGTCTTGAGCCGCCAAAAAGGAACGTTTCAGTTGATTAAATGAATACAAATATAGTTAGGCTTGTGGGCAAGCTTATTTAATTTACAACAATTATGTTTAAAACTAATAGCTGAGTGATATAGAGTATCGGCAAACGCGTTTTGATCGCCAAGTATGACACGTATGACAAATGCTGCCTCTGGCACTTCCATAGATCGGAGAGCATGTATGTGTAAGCACATGTAATGTGGCTTTACCGGACGCATGTAGCACAACAGCGTGAGCCAATAAATACATTATGGACATTTTGTAATGCTTTGAATTGTTTGACGACATATTATTCTAACTGTATAATATCATATGCGTATTATAGTCCTACCGTTTCATCATTTCCCGATAACGTGGTGAGTTTCGCCAGAGGCAAACAGTGAAGCTAAACCTAACAGAGGTCCCAAATCCAGCCCGACCACCGCATGTCTACAGCGCACGGCAAGCGACGTAAAAAACGCTCTTTTGGTGGGTGTCGTTTTCTATAGGCCTGGTACTTGGTAGCAGGTAGGGTCAAAGCCCTACCAATAATTTCACATTTTTTCATCAGGCCTATGGCGTTGAATGGTAAGATTACCTTAACATCTCTGAAGTTAGCATTGGAGCCCTACCAATCATTTTCAGAAGACATCGCCACTGTTCGTTTCATAGGTCTATTCATATTATTGAAATACGTATCTACATACCTACATAGCGTATATATGTATAATATACGTTTATTTTCGTTTGAGAGAACTTGTGCTAATCTGTTATTGATGTGGTAAGCAGATATTGCCCCCCCCCCATAACGAATTTCCGCGAGAGCTCAAAACCCAATTGTGGTATTACCGTGAAGCTTCGGGTATCTCTCAATACAAATTTTAATCTTTTGTGCAAAATTTAAGCAATTTCGTCGATTTTTTTCAGATAGGTTTAGCAAATTAAATGACGTCACTTCACACGAGTTTGACGATACAAATCAGTCTAAACCGTAACAGGTCGTACAAAAGTCACTTTGTGAGCAAAATGTAAAAGAACTACAAAGATAGCGAGACGTAAGACCTACAAAATGTCTATCTCTGATCTTTGAAGAAAAAAATGATACAAATTGCTAATATACGATTTTACGATTATATACGATTATATAAGCAATTGCAAAAATATGATTAGAAAAACTTTTTTTCGACAAAAAGTGCCAACAAAATCTTAATTTTTAAAGACGTAACTAAACAAGTGTTGGAGAACACCACATGAATAATACGAGAAACAATTTCAAAGCAATTTATTTATTTTTGCTGACTTATGGCTTCCTAAGTATGGCAACTCATGACGTCATATTTTCATTACGTTTTATTTTATTTTAATAAGTAGATGCAGACAAATGCCATCAATGTATTTATGATACAAAATTGGTCTAGAAACGTGCATTTATCCAAATTTATATATTTCAGTTTTAACCTATGTGAACTGACCTTGACCTGAGCTGGGCACTAGCTTCAATTCAATGAGATCAGATGACAAAATGACTATCACTGTCGAACTTACGTGCTAAACATATAGCCCATATAACATATGTCATTTTACTTTTCAATATATTTTTGCGCATAGTAACCTTTTGTGACCTTGTTGCCTGACCTTGACTTTTGACAACAATTTAGTTTAAGCCCATGCAGAATGTGTATTTTAACACTGTGAACACTTTTGGTAATGATGATCGCTATCGAAGGCTTTGGATGGAAAGTAACAATTGCTATTTAACTGAAATGCCTCGATTTTGACCTTTGACCGAACCTTGACCTGACATGTGATGTAAATTTGAAAAAATTGGGGTATATTATATGTGTGTCATTGAGTTCTTTCGAATGCCTCACTTTGCGTCTCGCTGGGATCATCTCGCTGTGTTCCGGAGATAACGAGGGGGCAATATTCACACCCCCCCGGTCAATGGCGTTTGGCTGAGACCCCGGTCAATGACCTTGGTATGCAAGTACTGAGGTCACGTCAGCCACCCCCGTCAAATTTCCTTAGACGAGTTCCCTAGAGGTGAGTCACTTGGCTTGACCTGATGACTGAACCTAACTGACCCGACTGATGACCTGACCTAAACTGGAACCGACTGATGACCTGACCTAACTGACCCGACCTTGATGACCTGACCTAACTGACCCCGACTGATGACCTGACCTAACTGACCCGACTGATGACCTGACCTAACTGACCCGACTGATGACCTGACCTGATGACCCGACTGATAACCTGACCTAACTGACCCGATTGATGACCTGAACTAACTGACCCGAGCTAAGCAAAATGCATACCATGTGGCTAATTAATGCTAAAACAGCTGTGCCCAATCTGGCGACCCTGCGCCCCACTGTAGTTCACTATTCATGAAAAAAGGGGCACGTGCAAATTCACCAAGTTCGCAATTTTATCAACTGCCGTGCATGCCTGACCTGAAGCAGACATGACCACAAATCATCGAGTTATAAACAGTTCCGAAAAAATAGACGCTGAACAGATGGCTTTTTACAGCCAACAAACCTTGTCAAAGGCATATTACTAACCGGGAAGCCGCTGGACATGCCACAAACGTTACCACAGCTGACCACCTGCAGGATACCAGATCACACGGCCCACTGAAGCCAGCTGCAGACAACGAGAGTCACACATAAGATACAGACACACGATCGCTATACTGTTCGCAGGGGCGGCGCCACCGGGGGACGCGTCCCCCCATCTACCCCCTATCTGAGCCCTATCCTCAGATAGGGGGTGCATTATCCCCTATCCCAGCAACCTGTCTCTGGAAAAATGCACTCCGTGTAGAATGTAGATTATTTCCTTTATGTTAAAAATGAATAATGTCAAATTTCAAATCTTAATCAAATTTGGTGACATTGCATACCCACATGCATGGCGATCCTGAGACCAGGAAGTTAACAGGAACCTTTAGGCTTTATGTATAATAAAACTGCCGCCTCATCTAACTGCAATAGCGTTAGCTTCTGCGCTGTTTGGTCACATGTGATTGACAGGAATCTGTGTTTATTATGGCATTGCCCAGGGGCGGCGCCACCGGAGGGGGACGGGGGGAACGCGTTCCCCCTATCTCCAGATAACGGGTTACAGTAAGTACCCCCTATCCCAGCAACCTTTCGCTGGAAAGATGCACTCCGTGTATAAATTTGCATCCATGTGTCGCCAATTTTTGTCCATATCAAAGCTGAATCAATTTGGTGACATTGCATACCTACATCACCGGGGGAACAGGGAAAGGGGGGGGGGCGGTCAGGACCCACAATATTAACCCACGCCCCGGTGGGCCTCTCAGCCACCTTTGCCCTGGTGAGGGGCAGGGGGCGGTTCTCCCATGTAGGCAAGGTAGACAATGCCTACCCAGTTCGGTAGCCTTCTCCTGATAACGATATTCATCTTCCCTTCTTTTGATTGTGTATTTATTTATATGTTTTTCTGTGCTCGAAATGGACCCTTTTTAGAGCAAATTGTCCAAGTTTTCCAATGATTTTTTCTTCCAAACTATATATTAAGCAAAAATGTAAGAAAACCCCTGCTTAAGCTTGCCTACCTTGTCCTACACAATTATATCAGCTTGTGCACAAATATTTTTTGCCCGCTGGTAGATAGTAGCTGTTAGGTAGGCAAATCAACTAGAAAATCGAGAAGAATACGCCATTTTTACGCGCAAAAACTTAACAAAATAAATATTACTGTAATGACAATTGTTATGTAAGGCTCGTAGTAGTTTGTCAAATGGGGGTTGAAATAATGTTTCGAAAATCATTGTCCTACCACTTATGGAACGAGTTATTTATTCTAGAAATTCAGAACACTTTTTGTCAAACGCAAATATGCATGTCAGCCGGGTATTGACTGGTGTGAGTGTGTGTGTGTGTGTGTGGGGGGGGGGCGTTTAACACCCCTGCCATTTTTTGCCATAACTCAAAAACGATCTGCGCTATCAACGTGAAACTTCGGGTATTTTATGATACATCAATGTGACGTCTTCTGTATGAAAAATGAAGTTATTTTGTCAATTAATTTTTGACATATAGTACATTTAGTGACGTTACTACACACGGTTTTTACACAAGAAACAGCTAAACTTTAACAGACCGAACAAAAGGCAATATAACAAGCAAAATGCAATAAAAAAGATAAATATTGCAAATATTCAGGGTTACAAAACGTCTGTTTGAGATTTGATTTTTTTACCAAAAATTGCATTTTTTTTTAATTACTACAAAATCGACTTCTCAAAGATGTTAATAAACGGAAGGATATGCCAGGATAACTAATATGCCAAAAAAACACCAGACCGAAATTTAAAATTTATACCATCATTTTTTGACGAATGGTCGCATTCAGGTCATGACGTCATATTATTACATTGCATTTGTTTGGCTTTTATTGACAAGATATAGGCAAATAAATGACAGCACTGTATTTCGGAGACAAAACTGGTCTAGAACCATTACTTTTTAGTTTATATTTATAAATTTCAAAGCTTTACGTTTTTTACCTTTTTTGACCTTAGCTTAACATTTACCTCATAAACATGAAGTTTGACGGTCAAATGAATATCACTTTCGCTTTCTCTGCGTAAAATGATCGATACAAAATGTGTTGCATGGCTTTCATAGATATTTTGTGTATAGTGTCCTTTTGTGACCTGACCTTGACCTTTTAACTTTGCCAATAATCTTACTTTTCATCACACGGGATGAGTAACATACTCGTACGTTTGAGAGCACTTAAGGTAATCATGGTCGCAATCGAAGGCTTTGGATGGAAAGTATAGCCCATAAACGAAAATACATTGATTTTGACCTTTGTCATGAATGTGACCTAACACGTGACCTCAAATTGAAATATTCGAACATACTTAAGATTCGACTTAATGAGAGCTTTCAAATGTCGTCTGGCGCGTTGTGCTGCGATCATTGGCTCGGAAGATAACCAGGGGGCGCTTAACGTCCTGCACGCTCCACAGTCAATGGTGTTCAGATCAGAACATTGACTGTGTCAATGCCGTCAAAAGTCAATGCCGGGTTAAGGCAAAATAAGATACTTTTAAATTTGACATAGATATATTTAAAGTTCATTATATACAAATTTGTGAGAGAATTTGACAAAGTTTCAGTGTAAATCATTCCAGTGACGATTACTATGTATGATGTTGAGAACTGCAGCTTACTACCTAACTGCCTATATTATTTATGCAGTATTATCGATGCGCCTATATTATGAACTATTATCGATATGAAGATAATAAATATTATGGCTATCGATGTTTTTATTATAATGCTGCCCTGCCTACCTAGTCTCAAGGGCCAAGCGCCGCCCCTGGTTGGAGGGTCTCTCTCATCTCGAAAACTAAAGGGGCTAGAAAGACGCAGAAGCAAGCGCTTGAAAGCTCTCAACATGGAGATTCTAAATTACTGGGCATTTTTTTTCGCTCAGGTTAATATTGAGGTCACCAGAGGTTATAAAAAGTCAAATTTCAGATATTTAGTATTTGATTGGAACAAAATCCAAGTATCTCGAAAATTATGATAGATAGGAACAAACGGAAAAGAAATAAAAAACTCTTGTAAAAATGCAATCCCCATAGTTTTCTCATATTTTATCTAAGGTCAATAGCTTAGGCTTTAGTGGTCAATGTTCCTCAATGAAAGGTCACGTGGACATTTTTTCAAACTTTTTTTTTGTGAATAACTTTTTGTTTGTCAAACATAGAGCAATAATGTCAACACCATCGTGTTTGTCTTGTAAAGCCGCTTTTACACATGTTAATGGTGATCTGGTTGGTTTAACTTTTAAATTTGACCTCAGGTTAAGGTCATTTGGTGACCCAGGTAGGTTATATTTCAAATGGGGCAACGTGACTCGACGATACAAACACAGTAGTGTCATCCGCATGTCTCTATCTTTATTCTATCGATAGTTATTAGCAAAAGTGCTGACTGCTAATGAGCTCAGACGACTTTGCAGAGGTCACGGAGCAACAATTGTACCTGGGGTCATCAAGAATGCGCTAAAATGCAATGCTTTTGACAGAATATGCTGAATCAAAAGAAAATTATCTGAGAAGGAAGCATTTGAATATTTTCCCACTTACTTCTAGCCCGGGTAACAGAAGCTATTGAGTTGAGGTAGCCAAGTGACTTTACAATTTTGTAGGGAATCGCAGTTTCAAGCGTGACGTGATAGATTAGTCCATCAGTCAGTTTGTGACGGTATAGCATGTTTGAATAAGTCTGTGTGTCGTTTCGGAGTATCTTGTCTGTTCGGAGTATCTTGTTAGCAGCATACAGATCGGCGAAATTAAGACCTGACAGCTGATGATGGGTGGCCCATAGCGGCCATGCTAATCCTGCCGTTATCGACACTGAAGATGATTTAGTTAGCACCTGAAACTGTTATTATCACCGATGGACCCAGTTTGTGACGTCATCGGGAAAGCTAACGGCGCCAGATATTAACCTGGGCTTAGGAGCTTACTATTCAACTGCCTCCTCTACATGACTGTGTTTGCAAACGCGGATAGAAGCCACGGTCAATACTGTCATATCTGTTCATTTAGTTACCGTTCAGGTATATACTGCTGGCGGAGTTTTATAGACGGTGCTTTTGCAAACATTTCCTTATCTTAAGCCGATCTCATTTTTGTGAAGATCGTCGTCATGCAATTTTGCAGTCATGATACTCATGGGCGTAACATGATTGGAAATGAGACAATGATGCATAAGCGGACAAACTAAAAATAGGACACTTTCCGGCCTGGGTGCACTGTGCATTTCATGCTCAATACGATGGCTATCCTAAACGCCAAACAACAGCAGTGTGGGTAGTACATATGGACATATATCCGTTTAAGAATCAGTATACAAGCAAACTGGCTCATTCTGACGAAAACTTAATCCGATGTCTTAAATTGTCAATATCCTGCCTGGATGCTCTTGAAAGATGACTAACATTTATGGTTTACCCATTATTGTTTTACCGAAGTCATTCGCATTACTTGGCTTTTTACATTTTATGTCCTTACTTTTCCTTTAGCGCAGAAAATAACCTTGACTTGAAAAACGTCTCCTAATATGCAACATGACCTAGTTGGGTCCCACTTGACCTTGACTTGAGGTCATTTCAGTCCGATGGCAACTTCTTTCAGTCCGATGGCAACTTCTGCTGTCATTCGAAAGATTCTTACGGATGATAGTTCCCTTTGCATCGGACCTGGTCTTGTTGAATACCAATTTAGTGGTTCCATGCCCTTTAAGCTTCCGTTCATTTTTGTTATTGCTCTGGATTTTTTGATTTTTCAATCATTTACTGACTGCTTTGCCGTTCTTGGTAATGTTTAATCTGTCAACAGGATATGCCTATTAACCCAGCTCGTATTCCTCTATCCATGGCTTCAACCTGTGCCCGCTAATTGTCATTAACCCTCGCCCCACTGGGGGAGGGAGGCTTGAACACCCCCCCTGCGGTTTTATTGAGAGGACGAAAAAACGGCGGCGTGTAGCGCCACCAAAATTGGTATAACTTATCATTCATTCATTCCGCACGTTTTGCGAAAGTTACAGTTTCGTGTCGGATTAGGTCAGGTCACCAGGTCAGGTCAAGTGACCCCACCTCCCAAAACGCTTGCGGTCGTGCCATGACCACAGTTTTCAAGGGATTGATATCAAACTGTTAAGATTGCATTAAGCCATCAGTATCTACAAAATATTTATCTCGGATTTTTTTTAATCGGTGACCTGAGGTCGGGTCAATTTTGTGACCTCCCATTATAAGTCAAAGGAGAAATATTCAAATGGTTCTTTTTTGAGGATATCAGTCCAGTTCCTTCTGGATAATGCTATCATTGGGTATTATGTATGATCCAAATCCAGGTTTTGTTCAGTGATCCATACGGGGTCATCTGAGGTCATTCGAGGTCACCAACACCTTTTCGTCAATAACTCTGGACATAATGCAGATAGAGAAGTGTACCTTCACCAATGTGTTTGTCTCGTCGAAAAACGTCTCCTAATATGCAACATGACCTAGTTGGGTCCCACTTGACCTTGAGTTGAGGTCATTGCTTTAAGTTGATCTAACATGGTAAAAATTAACAAATTTCAAAGCGCCTTGACGATACAAACACGATGGCGTTAGCAGGCGTTAATATTATATTTTTGCGTAAGAAGTTATTTGTGAATTTAATTGTTGCCAAAAAACATCATTTTTTACTTTATGACTTCTAGAGCCTAAACTATTGACCTGAGGTCAAATTTGAGGACAAACAATGGGATTGCAAATTTCAATGGCTGGCGATTGCTGTTTCTGTTTGTTTCTAGATAGCATAGTTCCCGAGATATTAGGGGGTTTCTGGAGCGATGTCCTAAAACTGGAAAATTTGACCTTCGATGATCTCTGGTGACCAGAATTTTCACGTGAGCGAAAACAAATCTGAAATAGCTTCAAAATAATTTGTGATGATGGTTCGAACATTTTTTTTTGGTCTTCGTGCCATAGGAGCCGATTTAGAGGGGGTGGGGTGTTCAAACACACCCTAGTAGGGCGCGGAAAATGCAGGGGCCCAGTGGGGCGTGGGTTAATATGAAATATGTAGGTGTTTTCAGATGCTGGAATATATCAGCGTGCTTAGAGACGCCCTCTTCAGTCTTGCTCTACATGACATATGACTCAGCAGCTGTCCCCGGCTGCAGGATTGATGAGTGACATTTCTACCGCCTGTCTCTACCGAAATGGTCTGTCGCGGGCAGGCCTGCGGAGTCGGAGTTGAAGTTGGAGTCGGAGTTGGAGTCGGATTCGAAGTTGGATTCGGAGTCGGAGTTGAAGTTGGAGTCGGAGTTGGAGTCGGATTTGAAGTTAAAGTCAGAGTCGTAGTTGGAGTTGGAGCTGAAGCTGGAGCTGGAGCTGGAGCTGGAGTTGGAGTTGGGGTTGGAGTTGGAGTTGGAGTTGGAGTTGGAGTTGGAGTTGGAGTTGGAGTTGGAGTTGGAGTTGGAGTTGGGTTGGAGGTGGAGGTGGAGTTGGAGTTGGAGTTGGAGTTGGAGTTGGAGTTGGAATTGGAATTGGAGTCGGAGTTGGAGCCGGTCGGAGTCGTTTATTTCGGCCGGAGTCAGAGTCGGAAAAATATTGCTGACTCCGACTCCCGCTGTCGGTTTTGGACAGTTTTGGCAAAATAGTTTGTGCATTTTAGTGAACCACCGGTGGCGATAACTTAACAAATCATGCCCCTTCGACTTAGTTTGGTTCAATTCCCTTGCCAATTGATGACTTTCAATCATGAGTTAGGTACCATGGTGGGCGAAAGAGACCCTAGGGTCTGTCATCAGATGTAGATCGTTATTGCCACCACCTGGAATTTAACCCATCATTGACTGGGGTCTCAGTCGAACGTCATTGACCAATGATGCATGGGATTGGGGAAGGGCGAATATCGCCTCCTGGTTAGTTTCCGAACCAATGATAGCATCGAGACACGAAAGGCAGCATTCGTAAGCTCTCTATAAGATGCATCTAAGATCTACTCAAAATGTTCACATTGAGGTCACATGTTATGTCACGGTCAGGTCAAACATAAAAAAACGAGATATTAGAGTGTATGGGCCATACATTCCACACACAGTCTCCGATTGCTACCATTATCACCCAGAGTGCTCTCAAAGTATATTACACATTCTACATGAGCTCCAGTGAGATTGTTGCAAAGGTCAGCGTCTGGTCACAATCGGCCACTAGGCGCAAAATATTTATGAAAGTCAGACGACACATCTTCTATGGATTATTTTACACATATAATTAGACAATGATAGTAATTGTAGTACATGACCTCATTTAAGTGAAGTTAATGTCAAGCTCTGGTCAAGGTCAGGCCACAATAGGTCAAAATTCTATATTGCTTAATCTAAATATAAAAAGGCATGTTTCTGGGCCAGTAGAGCCTTCAAAGTGCAGTGGTGACGTTTATTTGTTTCTAGCTTAGCTGCTCATTAAAAACAACAAATCCAATACAAAATGCGGCACGAGCTACTCATACTTCAGGAGCCATAAGTCAGTCAAAAATGGTGAAATTGTTTTTAAATTTGGTTTGGAACCGCCCATATGTTGATTGCTATCATCTTTCCGATTTCTTAAAATATCTATCGAAGTTTTGATTTTGTGGGCACTTTTCCGAAAGCAAATTGTTTTATTGTTTTACTTGATTTGGGGTGTCACAAACCCAATTGTATACAAATCCAAAATATACATTTTTGCAGCCCTTGCCATTTGCTATTTTAACGTGTTGTATTGCATTTACTCAAAATGTGAATGGTGTACGATCTGTTTAATTTAAGCCGAATTTTTAGTAAGACACGTGTGTAGTGATATCACCAACTTCGCTATGCCTCGACAATTTTCGAGGAACTTGTTTATTCTTGCACAGAAGACATAACATTGATATGATAATGTACCCGAAGTTTCAAGTTAATAGCACTATTGGTTTTTTAGCTTTTGCGAATGTTTGTAAGAGTGCGATATTTGTCCCCCGGTCAATGGTGGGTTAAGAAACGATCAGGACAAATAAATCTATAAAAAACAGGTTTCAAGTTTCGTTTATACTACTCAGACGAGATGAACGTTGTCTTAATCATTAAAAATACAGTATCTATTTACAGCTTTTGATATTCATGTGGGTGGTAGCTTCGTGATTTTTTTTTCCATATAAAATATAAAGGTAATGTCGTAAGATATCCATCAATCTCATTGTGTATTGTGTATTGAATAAATCGTCTACTGGCTCATTACCCAGTTACAGACGAAGTTAAAATACAACAACAAGGCTATAAGCTATATTTTCTATTAACTGATCGCCAATCTTGAAACGGGATAGCTTGTGCTATGGGCGGTTTCTTCATGTGCCTATTGACGATAGCTTCAGCTAATTGAAGGTCGGAGTCGATCTCGAAGTCGGAGTCGGAGTCGGCGTCACCTGAAAACTGATCGACTCCGCATCCTGCGACTCGCTGGATGACAACTCTCTTGTGTCTCTGCCCGGTCACAGGCAGACCACTCTCTCGTGCCTCTGCCCGGTTACGGGCAGACCACTATCTCGTGTCTCTGCCCGGTGAAGGCTGACTACTCTCTCGTGTCTCTGCCCAATCACAGACAGACCACTCTCTCGTTCTCTGCCCAATTACAAGCAGACTACTCTCTCGTGTCTCTGCCCGGTCACGGGCAGACCACTATCTCGTGTCTCTGCCCAATCACAGGGAGACCACTCTCTCGTGCCTCTGCCCGGTCACAGGCAGACTACTCTCTCGTGTCTCTGCCCAATCACAGGCAGACCACTCTCTCGTGTCTCTGCCCAATCACAGGCAGACCACTCTCTCGTGTCTCTGCCCCGATCACAGGCAGACTACTCTCTCGTGTCTCTGTCCGGTCACAGGCAGACTACTCTCTCGTGTCTGCCCGGTCACAGGCAAGCCCGGTCACAGGCAGACTACTCTCTCGTGTCTCTGCCCGATCACAGGCAGACTACTCTCTCGTGTCTCTGCCCGGTCACAGGCAGGCTACTCTCGCGTGTCTCTGCCCGGTCACGGGCAGACTACTCTCTCGTGTCTCTGCCCGGTAAAGGCAGAGACTCTCTGGTAACTGACCGGACCATCCTCCGGTATATTCCGTTCTTTATAGCCCAACGACACCCAGCGGACTGCTGGCTATTCGGAGCAGACGCCCGCCACTATTCATCAGTTCGGAGCCGCCAGCGGGCCGGGTTTCGGCACCTATCTCCCACTGCTGCAGCACCGGGTCGGCTCGTTACGCGCTCTAATCTTACTAGCGTAGGTGCCGTGGGCTGATGAGATTACAAGGCAGCTAGTAACCGGATGGTAGTTTACCTTCAGAAGCAGTGCCAGACGCTAATACCATGTGTGACTGGCTCCCGGCGAGGACATCTAACTGGAATCTTCGATAGGGCATACCATACATAGGGTGCCACATACATCACTTTTTCGTATTTTTTAGACGGCCCTTGGTGGAATTGTTAGGCTGGGTAAAAGCAATAGCTGACTTAAAAGTTTGACCCAACAGAAGAATAGTTTCGAGGCGACTGTTTAGCTTTAGTCATTAACAGACACGCAGCGTTGAAGTCTCTGATACTGGCGCTCCGTAGTGATTAGAGTATAACATCACACATTGGTCGCCGCAGCGGTGGTCGGATGCAGAAGTGGCAGCCGGTGCTGCAGAATGAGGAACTAACGAGTTATGATGATTCAGACTGAGTGTGACCTGTAACCTGTGACAGAACGGACGATCGACCTGCTGCGTAGGCTACACTACACTAGGTTTAAGTTAAAGCACTTTAGTCCAAAATTTTAGAACGGCACTTGATGCGTTTATCAGCTAAATAATCAACCATATACTATACAAGTTTTGAGCCTTATTCTACAAAAAGTTCGATATTTCTCATCGACCAGTTAAGTCGTGCTGTCGCGCTGTGTGCGTACAGAGTACCCCACTGGTCTGTACACCTAAATGATTTTTAGATATAGTGTGTTTCGCCACGTAATCAGTGAAATATCAACATGAAGAAGAGTTCTCATACTAATATAATGGTGTCACATTTTTTTACGTTTCATAATTTTTCGACCTCTTCAACTTGAGCTAGCGCAACTTGGTCTGGATGGGGCCTCCTTCTGACGCCATGATGGACTCTGACGCCTGAGGGGTCTTATGATGGCCTGAGAGTCATCTGGACGCCTGAGGGGGTTCTCAGACAGTCTGAGGGCACCGCAGCCGGCCTGATGGGCCCTCTGTCGGTTCGAGAGTCCCTATGTCAGTCTAAGTTGCCCTCTGGCGGTCTGAGGAGCCCCTCTGTCGGCCTTAGGGGCTCCTCTGTCGGCCTGATGGGACTGTTTTGTCTGCCAGAGGGCCCTCTGTCGACATGAGGGACTCTCTGTCGACCTGAGTGTGGCCCTCTGTCGACATGTGAGGTCCTCTGTCGAGTGGCTATACAGCTGTTATCATTTATCATTGTTCTATGTTATACTGAGCGCTGACTGCCACCGGTTATTGCGATTTACTATCCGAGGCTTAAGTATATCCCGGTATTGACTGGGGATGGGGTAACGCCCCCTGAATAACTTTCGTAATAGCTTGAAAAATATTAGCGCTTTCAATGCGAAAAATCGGATACTTTCTAGCAGAGGCGCAGCCAGGGGGGAAAAGAGGTCAATTGCCCCCCCCCTACGGGTCACAGGGGGCCCATCGAGAATGGCCCAGATACCCCTTGCATTAGCTGCATGGCTTTAAAAAAAGCCACAGATGAGCCCTCAAACTAGGCTAGAGGTGATTATAATGCATGTAAAGGGCCCTTAGAGGCACTGAAGAGTGAAGGCCTTACGAAGCCAATCCAGGAGACCTCTTGAGTATGCCCAGGGGCCCGTTGAGGCAACTTAAGGGGCCCAAAACCTGTCCAGGGGCCTCTCGCGAGTGTCCAGGGTATAGATTGTCATGCCGACCCCCAGCCCAGCCCAGCCCAGGCCCATGAGCACCAAGCCCAGGCCCAGACAAGGCCCAGTCAAATTCATAATATTGAAGCCCATACCCATACCGGCCTATTCAGATTAAACATATAATTATTTTCGCAAAATTTGCAATCATTATCCCAGCATATTCACTTGTATACTATGAATGATAAATAATATCACGCATCTATGTGTTACTGTGGATTTGGATACATCAAACACTTTTTGGTCAACTGGCATGTTGGATCAATCCAGGGCTTCGGATCAGACTTCGGATCGGATTAATTTGGTCAATTTTTGAACTATACTTTTACTTTACTTATGATCTTATTTTTCTTCCTATCATTGCCATACGTTTTTGTTTAAGTGTCCTTAATCATGTATGAACATATTTACCTGATTAATATCTGGTTGCCAAGGAAAAAAAAACACTTGGCGACATAACTCAAAAACGGTCTTACCCATGTCTCCCAAGCACACATGCAAAGGCTAAAAATGCATATCTAACCCAGCCCAGCTGAAGAAATAAGTGTCCACCCATGGGTGCACCCGATCCATGACAATCACTGGTCCAGGGGCTCATTGAGCCCTCTTAGGGGTCCAACAAACCTTCCCAGGGGCTTCTTGGACATGTCCAGGGGCAGCACTTAGGGATTTGAGAAGGCTGGAGGGCTCCTAGACAGACAAAAGGACCCCTGGATAGTGCAAAAGGCCCCCTGTGCCGATCGAAGGGGGCCCTGACCAGACCGAAAGTTTTGATTGTGAAGTAAGCCCTCTTTGAATTTAATCTATATCACCCACTCCACATCATGTCTTTCCGCGAATCCCAGATGAGTTCCTGCACAGGTTGGAATGGCGTTTGAAAGGTTTGAGGTCCCCTAGACGATCAGAAGGGACCCTGGGCCTTTCAACAGCTCAGGAATTGCAGTTGTCTAGGGAATAAAACTCAAAATATTCGCACCGCTCTGCGGCGCAATTTCACTACAAATTAGATTATATGCGGGTTAAAAAACGCGCCATTTATCGGCGCATGTATGTGTTATATTGATACTTTCCTATATGATTGGGTAAAAAAGTTCACTTAAACATTTTTTTCGAACTTTTAAACGCATAATAGCAATTTTAGAAGTCCGCACCAAACGCAATGCGACGCACTGACAATAATGCATATTCAGGGCATAAGACTAAAAAAGCGCCGCTCTGTGGTGCAATATATTTGCATGAGTTCCATGTCTTGAGCCTAACAAAATAGTCGAAGTTGGTAATAGCTTATTCCAAATTGGTGACACTGGTTCCCAAGATGATATGGCAGTTTGCTAACTACAGTTCCTAAAAGTCAGTATGGCCCGGCCATGCCACATGGCCGGGCATTCTCCATCCTACTGCATCATACTGCATTCTCCATTCTTGAAACGTGCATTTTTGTCCGTTTTGTTTGGTCCTTTCCACGCATGGGAGGGGTCCCTTTTGGGGCACCGCCTCTCCCCGGACGAAATCCTGACTAAATGCCTAGATCAGGGGCTGCTCTATTGGCCCCAAGGGTCCTGGTCTTATCTAGCTCATCACAAAATACAAGGAATGCTGAAAAGGGTGCCCTCACAAAATATAATGACCGAAATCCGTAGAGTTTGTCATATTCAGGGGTAGGTTTTTGGGGTCAGGACCCACCATGACTGGTTTGCCCCCCTTTCTGAAGGTCTGGCTGCGACCCTGTTTTCTTGTATGTTCATCTATTGCATGTCTTTTGTACAAAAATACAACATTTTTGTCTATAACTTGTTTAGATATAGATTTAACTGCCTTTATCATGAACATGGTAGAACCAGATTGTTTAAAACAATATCATCCATTTTGCAGTCAGATTTCTACAGACACACAGATAGACATTCTTTTTCACTCGGAACACATCTCGGTACTGGTGAGTTGAGCACTGGTGAGTGGTGAGCCCAATCGCGCCGTCACTTGGCTGAGCCCACGGCCGCGGCGGTCGGCGCGGGTCGGCGCCGTGCGGCTTTTGGGGAGGCGATGCCTCCTTGACGGTGGTCGGTTTTTTACAGTCTGCGAGAGGTGCACATTAAGATGCAGTGTGCATTTTTTATAATCGTACTTGTATTGATTATTATGTTTTTTGCGTTGAAAATAGATTTTGACTGATCCCAGTCAGTGGTGTTATGAGACCCCAGCCAATACCGGGATACGAAAAGTTGCCTTCATATCAATATTTGTCATCATGCGTAGGCGTGCATCCAGGAAAAGGGGTTACCTGAGACTTGGCTCCTCTCATGGTTTGGTTTCAAAATTAAAACATATTTTTGCACGACCCAAAATTTGAATTGTCACGCCGTTTCGCGGCGTCACATCTGTGGCCATCGTTATAACTTAGCCATCATCATCGTCTTCAGTTCGTCGTAATGCTAAATTGAATGAATGCATTTTTAGTTTATCTTTTATACCAAGCCCACTGCCGATATTTCTGTGTGTGTGTGTGTTTGTGTTTTTTTTTGCAAACTCGTAAAAGAAAATTGCGCTGCTGCGCGGCGCCAGATAACAAGTTCCTACTTAATATAACAAGATAATCCACAATACAAATGCTGCAAAGGCTTAAAAACACGCATACAAATGGGGTACATTTGTATCGTCATTTCAGCCGACTCTACCTCTCAATCAAAAGTTAACGGCGACGCACCTGATTGTGCCCATCAAAATACAGTGAACTTTATTAGAATTGGCAGCTCCCGAAGAAAAAAATAGGGCTATGCCCACAATGGCCTGGAAACCATGATTTACCCCCTTAAAAACGGCCAGATCTACAGTGAGAGGCGTAGGAACGTGACAAAAAGTGAGGGGGCCAACGAAACTTCAATATCGTCTTGAGGGGAACTGAATCACCCTAAACGGGATTGCTATGCAGTTTTGAGCTCCCTTTGTCTTCACGGATCTGTTGCGCTTTTCATTTTGTATAACGAAGTATAAAATTGTTTATTTTAGCACACAAAAATGGACAAGAAGTAAGGGGCTATTCACCCCCGGCCCCCCGCGTTCCTACGCCTATGCTACAGTTACAGTTACAGTTGGGTTGACGATGCGCTATATCCCCCCCCCCCGGTCAACAACTTTTGGCTGACGCTGACGGTTCGCTACTCTCCCCCGCTCAACAACGTTTTGGAAATGCGCCACTGGATTCCCCCCCAAAAAAACGGCTAGATCCCCCAGTGCCAGGAAAACAGTAGTAGATCAAAGAAAACACATGATAGGGAACACAAAATAACTGACAAGGAATGTGTGTTATAGAATACGTGCGAAGTGACAGGGAGCAGATATGGAGCAGCTCTGGATCTTCGCTCTGGCTTCTGCGCTGCTTATCACCTTAGCGTAGCTGAGTATCTCACCAGTCCTCGGGACTATCTCACGATTTTGAGGTCCATTCCTTATACAAACTGCCATTTGACTGCCTTTGTCAGTGTAGACTGTATTGTTGTACTTGAGAAACGCGCCCTGTTGCGTGTAATGTATGTGGTTGTATATTTATTCACATTTACAGCGGATACAGGGCCCCACTGGTAAGGTCAATCTCAGGAATATAAAAAGTTCAAAGTGGGGTCCCCTTAAAAATAAAGTGGCCCAAATCAGATGAGTTTTAAAATTGCAGGGCATGAAGGGGACCTCCGATTTTTTATAGCTTCCTCCTAGGAGATTTTCTGGATCTACCCCCTGAATCGGGCAGTCATTTAATCGGCAGTCATTTTGAGTGTTATTTAATCTCGTANGCTGTGTGCGTACAGAGTACCCCACTGGTCTGTACACCTTAAATGATTTTTAGATATAGTGTGCTTCGCACACGAAAATACAGTGAAATACTCAATGAAGAAGAGTTCTCAATACTATATAATGGTGTCACATTTTTTTCGTTTCATAATTGCTTTCGACCTCTTTCAACTTGGTAGCGCAACTTGGTCTGAGGGGCCCTCTGACGGCCTGATGGGACTCTGACGGCCTGAGGGGTCTTATGATGGCCTGAGAGTCATCTGGACGCCTGAGGGGGTTCTCAGACAGTCTGAGGGCACCGCAGCCGGCCTGATGGGCCCTCTGTCGGTTCGAGAGTCCCTATGTCAGTCTAAGTTGCCCTCTGGCGGTCTGAGGAGCCCCTCTGTCGGCCTTAGGGGCTCCTCTGTCGGCCTGATGGGACTGTTTTGTCTGCCAGAGGGCCCTCTGTCGACATGAGGGACTCTCTGTCGACCTGAGTGTGGCCCTCTGTCGACATGTGAGGTCCTCTGTCGAGTGGCTATACAGCTGTTATCATTTATCATTGTTCTATGTTATACTGAGCGCTGACTGCCACCGGTTATTGCGATTTACTATCCGAGGCTTAAGTATATCCCGGTATTGACTGGGGATGGGGTAACGCCCCCTGAATAACTTTCGTAATAGCTTGAAAAATATTAGCGCTTTCAATGCGAAAAATCGGATACTTTCTAGCAGAGGCGCAGCCAGGGGGGAAAAGAGGTCAATTGCCCCCCCCCTACGGGTCACAGGGGGCCCATCGAGAATGGCCCAGATACCCCTTGCATTAGCTGCATGGCTTTAAAAAAAGCCACAGATGAGCCCTCAAACTAGGCTAGAGGTGATTATAATGCATGTAAAGGGCCCTTAGAGGCACTGAAGAGTGAAGGCCTTACGAAGCCAATCCAGGAGACCTCTTGAGTATGCCCAGGGGCCCGTTGAGGCAACTTAAGGGGCCCAAAACCTGTCCAGGGGCCTCTCGCGAGTGTCCAGGGTATAGATTGTCATGCCGACCCCCAGCCCAGCCCAGCCCAGGCCCATGAGCACCAAGCCCAGGCCCAGACAAGGCCCAGTCAAATTCATAATATTGAAGCCCATACCCATACCGGCCTATTCAGATTAAACATATAATTATTTTCGCAAAATTTGCAATCCCACATCATCCAAGGCATATTCGAATTGTAATACTAATGAAATGAAAAATTAATAGTCACGCATCCACTATGTTACGGTGAAATAACTAGTCTAGGATCACAAATCCAAACCACATATCGGGTCAACACCACCTCTAGCGATAGCCATTTGGTATAAAGCGCCAGGCGACACCTTCCGGATAAGTCATATGATGACAGTCTTTCGGAGAAACAAATTGACTGCGATAAACTTTTTCGGAGTCTAAGAAGCGGGGTCGGCGATAGATAACGCGGTTAACACAGTTTTTTGGAATCTTACCTTGGCGTAAATACTAATGGCATTTTAATATTGGCAGAGTCGTCCTCTACAATATGGGCGGGCGGTCAAGAGCGATGTTTTTTGGTTTTAAGTACTCAACACATGTCATGGTCATAATAACATATTTACCTGAATTATAACGGTATCGGTTGTGGCCCAAGTAATGAAAAAACACTGTGGCGAGATAACTCACAAAAACCGTCTTACCCTATGTCCCCAAGTCACAAACATGGCAGGCTAAAATGCACTATCTACCCAGGGCCCACTGAAGGAAAGTTAGGTCCACCCATGGGTGCAACCCGACCATTGGACGAACTGCACTGGTCAGGGCTCTTGAGTCCCTAGGGCTCCAACAAACCTTCCAGGGGCTTCTCTGGACATGATCCAAGGTGGCAAGCACTTAGGGGATTTGAGAAGGCTGAGGCTCCTAAAGACAGACAAAAGGAACCCCTGATGAGTGCCAGAAAGGCTCCCCTGGTGCCGAATCGAAGGGGCCCTGTACCAAGACCGAAAGTTTTGTTGTAAGTAAGGCCCTCTTTGAATATTACTCACAAGCTTAAGCATAAAGCCACCTACCGATACAATCTATTGAATCTTTCGGACCCAGCATTGAGTTTCAAGATATGCACAACAAACGCTAGCCAATGGCGGTGGATACAGAGTTGAGGGCCTCCAAGACGATCAGAAAGCAAGGACCGAACGGGCGACAATAATTCACCACGGGCTCAAGTTGAGCGAGCCCAGAATGGCTATACTGCTGTATGGAAGCATGGGGCAGCTTTTGAACATAGAGAAGGAGAGAATTGTCAAATACACACAACAAAATAATATAAACTACGGCCGTATCACCTAGGGGCGATGTCGGCGGCACAAATTCACAACCTACAAAAATTGATGAAATCTTTCATGTGAGCGCACACATAAGACGGGGCTAGCACAATACATAAACCGCCCGAGCCGCGTATTATGAAAAGTAGGAGCGGCCACATTGAGTAGTGATGCGAGACTTGGTTAATGTCACTTTGAATAACTTGACACTTTAACTAACGTGATTGTACGAGTGAGGGTAAATACAAAGGTTCACTAAATACCATTTTTTTTCGGGGATCCTAATAGGGGTGAACCACACCCACCACGATATAAATTAACGCAAATTTTAAGAAAAAGTCCGCACCCAAAACGGCAATGCGAGCGCAACTGGGACAGTTAATGGCAGTATTCAGGGCATAAGACTAAAAAAGCGCCGCTCTGTGGTGCAATATATTTGCATGAGTTCCATGTCTTGAGCCTAACAAAATAGTCGAAGTTGGTAATAGCTTATTCCAAATTGGTGACACTGGTTCCCAAGATGATATGGCAGTTTGCTAACTACAGTTCCTAAAAGTCAGTATGGCCCGGCCATGCCACATGGCCGGGCATTCTCCATCCTACTGCATCATACTGCATTCTCCATTCTTGAAACGTGCATTTTTGTCCGTTTTGTTTGGTCCTTTCCACGCATGGGAGGGGTCCCTTTTGGGGCACCGCCTCTCCCCGGACGAAATCCTGACTAAATGCCTAGATCAGGGGCTGCTCTATTGGCCCCAAGGGTCCTGGTCTTATCTAGCTCATCACAAAATACAAGGAATGCTGAAAAGGGTGCCCTCACAAAATATAATGACCGAAATCCGTAGAGTTTGTCATATTCAGGGGTAGGTTTTTGGGGTCAGGACCCACCATGACTGGTTTGCCCCCCTTTCTGAAGGTCTGGCTGCGACCCTGTTTTCTTGTATGTTCATCTATTGCATGTCTTTTGTACAAAAATACAACATTTTTGTCTATAACTTGTTTAGATATAGATTTAACTGCCTTTATCATGAACATGGTAGAACCAGATTGTTTAAAACAATATCATCCATTTTGCAGTCAGATTTCTACAGACACACAGATAGACATTCTTTTTCACTCGGAACACATCTCGGTACTGGTGAGTTGAGCACTGGTGAGTGGTGAGCCCAATCGCGCCGTCACTTGGCTGAGCCCACGGCCGCGGCGGTCGGCGCGGGTCGGCGCCGTGCGGCTTTTGGGGAGGCGATGCCTCCTTGACGGTGGTCGGTTTTTTACAGTCTGCGAGAGGTGCACATTAAGATGCAGTGTGCATTTTTTATAATCGTCTGTCATTATTTCAATATTTCTATATTGGATACTTTTTTTGTGCTGCGCGAGAGAGAGATGATTAGCTTATCACACTGGCATGTGCTTCCAATCAAGTTTGAGTCTATGATGCCACACATCACCATAGTCCGCAATACCGTGCGAATACCGAAAAGGTTGGCCTATCAACTGATTCTAAAATAGATTGTACGAAATTTCGAAGCATGTATTAATGTGGCATGGCAATTCAATGAACACATAGAGCTGCTTTTTAAAGCCTTGAAAGAACTTTTGAGTCTCTTCAAATGCGATTTGGGAGGGAGAGAATTAAGATGATTAACAAATATTTTGGCACGAGCCCAAAAATTTGAATTGGGTCTCAAACACCGTATCGCGTGCGTCTACATGTGTAGCCATCGGTTATATCACACTTAGCCATCATCATCGTCTTAAAGATTTCGATCGTAGTAGTCGAAATAATTTAGAATGATCTGCATTTTTAGTTTATTACCCTTTACAAGGCCCCACTGCCGATATTTTCTGGTGTGTGTGTGTGGATCTACTATGCATGTTTTGTTTTGCAAACTCGTAAAAGAAAATTGCGCTGCTGCGCGGCGCCAGATAACAAGTTCCTACTTAATATAACAAGATAATCCACAATACAAATGCTGCAAAGGCTTAAAAACACGCATACAAATGGGGTACATTTGTATCGTCATTTCAGCCGACTCTACCTCTCAATCAAAAGTTAACGGCGACGCACCTGATTGTGCCCATCAAAATACAGTGAACTTTATTAGAATTGGCAGCTCCCGAAGAAAAAAATAGGGCTATGCCCACAATGGCCTGGAAACCATGATTTACCCCCTTAAAAACGGCCAGATCTACAGTGAGAGGCGTAGGAACGTGACAAAAAGTGAGGGGGCCAACGAAACTTCAATATCGTCTTGAGGGGAACTGAATCACCCTAAACGGGATTGCTATGCAGTTTTGAGCTCCCTTTGTCTTCACGGATCTGTTGCGCTTTTCATTTTGTATAACGAAGTATAAAATTGTTTATTTTAGCACACAAAAATGGACAAGAAGTAAGGGGCTATTCACCCCCGGCCCCCCGCGTTCCTACGCCTATGCTACAGTTACAGTTACAGTTGGGTTGACGATGCGCTATATCCCCCCCCGGTCAACAACTTTTGGCTGACGCTGACGGTTCGCTACTCTCCCCCGCTCAACAACGTTTTGGAAATGCGCCACTGGATTCCCCCCCAAAAAAACGGCTAGATCCCCCAGTGCCAGGAAAACAGTAGTAGATCAAAGAAAACACATGATAGGGAACACAAAATAACTGACAAGGAATGTGTGTTATAGAATACGTGCGAAGTGACAGGGAGCAGATATGGAGCAGCTCTGGATCTTCGCTCTGGCTTCTGCGCTGCTTATCACCTTAGCGTAGCTGAGTATCTCACCAGTCCTCGGGACTATCTCACGATTTTGAGGTCCATTCCTTATACAAACTGCCATTTGACTGCCTTTGTCAGTGTAGACTGTATTGTTGTACTTGAGAAACGCGCCCTGTTGCGTGTAATGTATGTGGTTGTATATTTATTCACATTTACAGCGGATACAGGGCCCCACTGGTAAGGTCAATCTCAGGAATATAAAAAGTTCAAAGTGGGGTCCCCTTAAAAATAAAGTGGCCCAAATCAGATGAGTTTTAAAATTGCAGGGCATGAAGGGGACCTCCGATTTTTTATAGCTTCCTCCTAGGAGATTTTCTGGATCCACCCCCTGAATCGGGCAGTCATTTAATCGGCAGTCATTTTGAGTGTTATTTAATCTCGTAGCGTCATTATTTTGTGACCTAGCAGTCCTGCATTGCGTCCCGGTTTTTGTTCACAGTTATGCGTGCCATGCTGACATTCAGTGTCCCTTTCTTTAGCTGTCGCACTGACGACAACGGCAGAAGTTGTGTCCAGGTTGCCAGCCATGTGGTACTTTTACAGCTGCGATAGGCCAACGGGTAAACTGATTTGGCAATGCCAGGTTTAATGGCTGTCATGCATTTGGAAACAAGTGACAGGTTTAATTGACATTTCTTGTAGCGTCCAGCAGTTGTCAATGATGCGACATGTGATGCTTTCAAAGTGGATTGCAAGTAGCACGCCAAGACAGGTCATAATCATATATAGATGTACTCAATGGCTGTTCTGAGCAGGATGCACCTCGAAGTTCCTAGATTCCGCCAGGTCATTTTTGGAGATTGTGATGGGGGTACAACGCGTGTAAATGCGTTATCTGAATATGCCATTGAGCAGATACAAACTCACTTCCCATTTCACGGAGCCTGTTCGGATGTCAAGGCGAAAATGGGTTTTATTTGCGTTCACGCTTTCTTGCAGTTTGCTAGTAATCTGAGAAATTGTCCATTTGCTTTTCAAACAGTCCTGCCCAAGATTACGTAATAAGGCTATTCCGGCCTCCTAGCACAATACTTTTCAGTGAGTGAATTGGAGAGAGGGAGGAAGGGAGGATGACCGGGAGGAAGGGAGGATGGCCAGGAGGAAGGGAGGATGGCTGGGAGGAAGGGAGGATGGCCAGGAGGAAGGGAGGATGGCTGGGAGGAAAGAAGAATGGAGGCCAGGATGGATGGATGGATGAAGGAAGGAAGGAAGGGAAGGTAGAGAAGCTGGTCACCCTGTGTGCGAAGCCAGCATGCCGGAAAGCGATAAGTACAGTCATCATGTAATACATCACGGAAGACATTACTGTCGAGGGTGGCACAAGTCGCGTAGAGAGGCATGATGACCAGAGCGCCTGGGCACCGAGGCAGCCAACTGCCGGGAACTGAAGGGTGCGTGGCCTGCTCCATGGTTATACATTCGGATAAGCCGAGAAGTACAGTCCATGTCAAATACATCTCGGAAGACATCACTGCCGTAGGTGGCCACAAAGTCGCGTAAAGGCATGATGACCAGAGGCGCCCTGGGCAGAGCAGCCAACTGCCGGTGACGAAGGGTGCGGGCTGCTCCATGGTTAATACATGCCGGAAAGCGATAATACAGTCATACATCACGGGAAGACATCACTGCCGAGGGTGGCACAAGTCGCGTAAGAGGCATGATAACCAGATGCGCCTGGGCAGGAGGCAGCCAACTGCCGGTGACTGAAGGGTGAGGGCTGCTCCATGGCTAATATCACGATTTTAGAGGAAGGGGAGCGAGTCATTCTAAACCACTAATTACAAAACCTAATCTAAATAACTACATTGTTGTGTCATAAGCCACCCGGTCAACAAGAATATCGGGTTTAACACCAACAGCAATTAGGACGAACGATGTGGCACGGTGCACCAAGCGATAACCAATAACCATACTATCAGCTCTGAGCCCATGTCGCCCGATCAGTTCTGTTCAATGGCATTGATCAGGCAACAGTGAGAGAAAAGAAAGAAATAACAAAAACGAGACATAGTTCTGACAAACATGGCACTGCAATGTTAAGTCTACATAGATAACAGCAGTGCGACTGTCCAGGCTATTGACACATGATGCGACAGGAGAACGGCTCTTCGGTGGGTTTTGGAATATTATCGGTAACAGGAGGCAGATATGGGAGTGCTAGCTGGAGAAAACAACGTTACAACGGGAATATTAAACATTCGTTTAGTGCAGCAGCTGGTCTAGCTGGACTCGAGCTTCTCTGAAAGGCTTGCACTTGTGTCTCGGATAGCTGCACGGGCTATGGCCACGACCGCAGTTGAATGTATTGGGTCATGCTCAGGGTCAGACGGTTTCAGATTCCACCGCAGGCTTGGGGCGGACATGTTTCTGCCAATAACCTGACCGCTCCGGTTTCAATGTAGCGAACACAATGAACCGTAAGTGATTATTCCCTGAACCGCTCCACCGAGCAGCAGTTATGGTTCGTCGGGCGTCGGGTTCTGGGCAGCAGTTTGAGGAGGAGTGACAACAGTCCCAGCCCAGTCAGCATCAGCCCGTATTTATCGGCCGCTTAGGGCGCCCGTATTTTACAATCCAGATTTATTATAAGGCATAGTTAAATACGATATGATTGCTGTTTGATCGTTTCTATCCTTCTTCTCTTATGCTCGGTTTTCGCCTGTGATCCGCTGCTGTGTTAAATACCTGCCTAAACTCTGCGGATCATGCAATCAGTAGTTGAGCGCGTGATCTTTAGATATATTTCAGGCTCTGTTGAGTCTGCAATCCCTTTAATCTATAATAGCCGTTTTCACGATGGGTTATTTTGCGCGAAATGTTTTAAACATTTTAAAATGTTTTAAAATGCATTAGTAGTAGCCGCTTTCACGATGGACTAATTGGCGAAAAAATGTTTTAACCCTCGCCCTACGATCCCATACGGCGAGGGTTAAAACATTTTTCTCAAATTAGCCCATCGTGAAGACGGCTACCACTGAAACATTTTAAAACATTTTGAAATGTTTTAAAACATTTCACGCAAAATAAGCCATCGTGAAAACGGCTAATATACTGCTCTGGGAAGATAGACCAACCGCGATTCAGCCTCAGCCGCTGCGTACAAAAAAAAAACAGAAGCGCAACTACCCTCGATGCATTTCCAAACCAAGTCTTCGGTCTGTTGACGTCTAAGCGGCATGCAGATTTTAACTCATCGCAAGACGGCAAATCTACTGTTTAGTGTATGGTTATCCACCAAAAGCCTGGCTGAGTGATTGAATGACTCCAGGAACTGTGAGCCGCCAGTGATGTCCCAGTGGCAGCTTTACGACATTCGGAAACTGTGTGTCGACTGCCGGACGGCCTACCAGTAAGTTCCAGAACATTCCAGTCAGCTGGTAATCTGGCGTTCATGGCCAGCCGCCGACCAGACCTACCCCGCCCATCCCACCCTGTCATCTGCCCTGCTCGCTCGGTCCCCTTCCCCCATCCACCACTCAGACATAAGCACTGCTGGTTCAGGAACTTCCGGACCTATGCATTAAGCGGTACAATACGATCGCTCGACGATCGCTCGACGATCGCTCGACATAAAACATGTATATTGATCGCACTTTGAATTTGTCAAGCTTTGAATGACTCGAATTTCGTACAACGTGCTGCTCCATCAAAGCTTTCGTGGAGGCTTCGCCAAAACCGCTGCGGTCTGGGAACAGGTATTCTGATCAGAAATAATATCTCCGGTTTGTGTCAATGTGCTGCGTAATATACTGTCTAGCAAGGACGCAGGAACCGGGGGGGGGGGGGCCGGAGGGGCAAGCGGCCCCAAACTTTTTCGAGGAAATGGTGTCGCCCCAAACTTTTTTGAGGATCTGTTTTTCTGTTAACAGTTTCTGTTTAATAAAATCGTTGAAAGGTAATCACATCAATGTGGAAGATATAAAGCACTTGTTCATTATTAAATGCTTGAAATTATAGTAGGGGATCTAGTTATGATTGCTTTTTAGTCGAAATTTGAGGTAAAAGGATAGTTTAAACTGAAATGGTAAACTCCGAAAATTGGGTTAGGATATTACCAGGCACCGTGACGTCCACACATTAGTTCCGCAACGATCCAAACTCATATGGAAGCTTAAATGAATGTCAGCAATTTGACAGTCTTACACTTGCGTGTACAGTTGCGATTGCAATGGCGATGCTGAGTTTGCCAACTAAGGCACATTTTGTTTTTCTCTTCTTCTTCTTTTTTTAATATCTTCAAACACACAAGTTTGTGTCAATCTGAAAAAAGCACATATTTTTTTTGTGTTAAAAACTCAAAGTTTCACAAATCTGAATAAAGCCAATTTTACGAAAAAGATATAATTCTTTCTTTTCACGTTTTTCTGCTGCCACTGACTTGAACACTCGATTTTAAACTTGATTCCCATTATTTATTGTTTTTCATGTCGCGTAAATATTCACGACATTATTCAAATGTGTTCCGCCTAAATTTGATAATAAGATCTAAATCTTGTAACCTAAGCCATAACAAAATTGTAAGGGAGATCTTTTATATGGGTGGCCCCTTATAAAATTCAAGGGGCAACGGTGCCTCGGTCCCCGCCTGCCCGTTCGCCGCCTATGATTCTGAGGATACGCAAGATAGCAGCCCTATCCTTCTGATCATGTATTCATCGCCTTCCTTAAAACCCAGGTGAATTTGTGTTAAGTGACGCTCTTACAGGAATCAGCGAGGTCAATCCGAGGTCACCATCAATGTTTGTCATTACCTCGCGATACAATCTGCAGTTAAAGAATTGAAACCGCATCAATGTGTATGTACATAGTCAAAAATGGTATATGAGAGACATGTCTTTCGACGAGACACGTCTCCCAATTTGCAACATGATCTATTTTGATTACCACTAGACCTTGAACTGAGTCAAATTTCTAAGTTGACCTAACCTGGCCAACTGGTCATCGTGAAAAGATGTAAAGCGCCTTGTTGGCCGACGCAAACACGATGGCGTCAAAAATTATTGTCTTATCTTATTAGGTAAAAAGATACTAGTGAAGAAACTGATAAGACAAAAATAGCCCTTCTGACCTTTGATGGTCTCAAGAGCCTGAAAATAAATTGGAGACCCGTTGGCGATTGCATTTTTCCAAGAGCTTTTTAATCGCTTTTCCGTTTTTGTTCCTAGAGCTATCATAGTTCGCGAGATATTTGGGGGATTCTGGAGCAAAGCCCTGAAAGTGGAGAATCTGACCTTTGATGGCCTCTGGTGACCTCAATATTGACATATTAAAGAAATGACCGCAATAGTTTCGAAATACTTTTTCACGAGCTTTTGAATGGTGTTCTCTTCTCCCGGCACGGCGAAGGTGGCGCCGAGCACCGGCAGGGCGCGGATTAAGCGCATAAGCAGTAAAAAAATAAGTAACTATTGATTGATGTATCCGACACTTCTAAGTATCATTCTTAGACTTAAATAAGTATCAGACTGAGACTCAGATAATGGATGATCTTAAATCAGGTAAGTCATCCGAGGTCACGTGAGGTCAAACTACTGATTACGGTCATTAGGCGTTGTACTACATGTTTATTGGCTATTTGTTGCGTCTAGAGCGTGAAAAAAGTTAACAAAGTTCGAGCTTCAAGTAACTAAAGCAAAAACACAAATGCATTTGATATCCACGATAGGCTATGCCGTCGAAAGTGGTCGATTTTGGTCTTTGGAAGGTCATAATTGTCGGTCAGTTTTAATGGTATAAGCTTCAAATTTTGCACACGTCAAATCTCGTAAAGGTTCTTTACATTTCGTTATCTGACATGTTTCTATCATATATATTCATGTTTTAGCATCTGACAATTTTGGAAAATATGACAAAATCCGACATTTCTAATTTTTCATCATACATTTCAAAAATCCGTTATAGCAGTATGATAGCCGAGTCTATTGTCAGTCAAATTAAGGTATCACAATACCTGTAGTGGACGAGTTAGTAGCGTAAATAGGTGATACCTACAACTGAAAGTGACTAGTAGCTCAAATCGGACAGAAATCTGAAGTGAGGCAGGATCTCCGGCTGAGTATCCGTTGCCAGGCTAAAATTATGCCCCCCCCCCCCCACCCAACTTGAACATACTTCATGTGTCCCTGCTGTCTAGGTCATCCATCAATCTGACTGGCGACAAGGCCATTAGCAACAATCATTTGTCTTTGTCGCTACCAAACATTTCCAACCTGTCGCAAGGTTTCTCTGTCCGGCCCAATCCTAGTACAATATAGTATGGCCCTTGCGTTTCAGATCCCTGCCGAATGCAGAGGCTCCCTGGAAAAAGCTGCCGGGTGGGTGATTTTCTGGGGTTGTATAGTGGCAGTGAATTGGGTCGGCGTGCAGACGGCGGCTGTCAGCAGTGCGACTTGGCTGAGCAATTTACGACCCCGCACAGCTGTCGATTCAGGGAGAGCTGACATTGTGACGGACTCTGCTGGAGACGAGACTGGTTCTGCAGGCAGGCACCTTCCGCGGAACGGCTGCTGTCTTAAATGGAATGACAGCACTGCCGCCCCCATCGGCCCCCAACTCACCACTCACCACGGATCGTGCAGTGCCCAACATAGCGGAGGCGATGTCGGATGGGAAGATTGGTCGGAATGTTTTCCGACGGTCAGGTGTTGCAGGTTGTGAGAACGTCCAAACATATTTTCCGTTTTAACATATATTTTTAGTTGATATTGCCTGACCTGTTTCACGGTCAGGTCGTGAGTATATAACATTCCTACGTAATGCTACGCTTTATGAAATCATCACTCACCACACTGCATAATTTTCAATGTTACTATGAATGTTTCCAGTCATGCATTCAGTGACATGAACTCACGATCATGCCAACGACTATTGGGGATATTTTTGCCAACGTATTGAATGCGCCTCTTAGCCCGGGAGTCACTGGGCTATTTTTTGTAACACGACTCACTGGGGGTGGGGTATTTTTAGCCCCTCCCTCTCGTATCTTCGGAACCAATAAGATGATCGCGCTAACTCAAACAGCAATCGATAGCCGAATAAATTTCATCGACTCAAGATAATTTGTGTTTACCTGGAGATCACCGGTGACGTCACAGGTCAGGTCAAGTATATTTATTTGAATGCTTCTGATAAGCCCGGCTATACCGTAACTATGGATTCAAGAGGCGCGAAATATTAAGGATGCCTTAATACATGTAGGAAACATCGGAAGGTTCACATTTCACCATCCCCGTACATTATATTCCGCGCCCCTTTGCGCCTCGGGATTTTCCACGACCTACTGGGGGGGGAGGTGATCAAAAAGTTTTTTGTTATGGTCTACGTCTCATAGAAGCCAGAGTTAGAAGGTGGTTCTTACTCTGCTTCTATGAGACGTAGAACATAACCAAAAACATTGTTAGAAACGTCGCCAAAAATAATTTTATACTTTCTGTTTTTCGCTCAGGTCAAAATGAAGGTCATCAGACTTCAGAGGTCATCAAAGGTCAAATTTTCCAGTTTTAAGACTTCGCTCTAGAAACTCCCATGTATCTCCTGAACTATGCTAGCTATAAACAAACGGAAAAAGCAATCGCTAGCCATTGAAATATGTAATAAACAATATGTCCTCAAATTTGAGCTAGTAGCCGTTTTCACGATGGATTATTTTGTGCGAAATATTTTCAAACATTTAAAATGTTTTAAAATGCTTTAGCGGTAGCCGTTTTCACGATGAAGTAATTTGCGAGAAATGTTTTAACCCTCGCCCTACGGTCCCGTAGGGTGAGGTTTAAAACATTTTTTTCGCAGAATTACTCCATCGTAAAAACGGCTACTATTAAAACATTTTAAAACATTTTAAGGGGAAATAGTCACATTTTGCCACTTAAATGGAGTTATCACTTGAAATCGACAGACGAGACCAAAATATATGGTAAATTCCTTACACTTTGCATGCAAAATTTCATTTCAAAAGATATTGCAATTCAAAGTTGGTAAGCGTTACACGCTTAAAACGACCGATACTTGTAAGTGCTTTTGGTCATCATCAAACTGTGGACTTTTCCCGTATTTTGTTTTGTTTCGTAATGGGATACAAAATATATTTTGCGTTCTGCTGGTTGTGATCAAATGTCCATAGATTCTCTATATAGAACAGCTATTCAATGAAAACGTAACCAAATTAGCAGTTATATGTGTGTCTAATATGGCGGCCTTTCAGTGACTCTGACCCCTCATTTTTTTTTAAAAAGCTTCATTGATTGTATAGTTACGTTACTGGTTGTATTCAACACTATGCTTTATATTATCGTGAAAAATAGTAATTTATTCCCCCAATAATAACAAATCACACAAAAACTGGAAATTACATCAAAAGTTCATTGTGCGTTTTCACAACGTCCTACCTTGGCTGTGCTTATTCTAGTGTCGGCGAATTGCTTCAGGGACAATGTCCAGAGTTGAACAAATTAAAAACACCTGCGCCAGATATGACGCGCTTCTGTAGTGATGGGAATAGTGATGGGATAACACTGCTCATGAGTTTCGAAAGAAGTATGTGTATTTGCTTTTAATTCGTAAAAACTTACAACATTGAATAATGGAATGTTTTTATATAATTCTTAAATTTAAATTAAATCATTGTTGTACCATAACGGAAGCCTAAGAAATTGTTGCGAACAAAAGAAAAAGGTGATTATTTCCCTTTAAAATGTTTCAAAACATTTCGCGCAAAATTGGATCGTGAAAAGGGCTTATGTCAATAGTTTAGGTTCTAGAATTCATACAAGTAAAAGATACTTTTTTTCAAAAATATTTTTCGCAAATAACTTTTTATTTATTAAAGATAACGCATAACTGTTTATCTCATCGTGTTTAACTTGTCAAGGAGCTTTGAAATACATTAATGTTGACCATGATGTTGGGTTTACTTATAAAATGACCCCGGGTCAAGGTTCAAGTGGTGACCCATGTAGGTCATGATGCATATTAGGAGACGTGTCAAAGGACGAGACAAACACATTGGTAAAAGTTTCACTTATCCCGAGAGTATTGAAAACCCGAGATTATCCGAGAGTTATTGAAAAAAAGGTTGGTGACCTCGTATGACCTCAGAATGATCCCGTATGGTCCTGAACAAAACCTGCTCTTGGAACAATATCCCCACAAGAACATATCCAGAAGGAATTGAACTGATTTTCTCGAAATAGGAAGCATTTTAATATTCCTCCATTGACGTATCATGGGGACGTCACGACATTGATCCCACCTCAAGTCAACGATATCAAAATTCCGAGATATGCATCTATATATACTGATGGCTTCATGCAACCCTAAAAGTTGGATATGGTGCCTTCAGAAACTGTGGTTATGTCACAACCGCATTTTTTTGGAGGTGGGGTCAATTGACCTGATTTGATGACCTGACCTGATCCGACACGAAACTAAAATTTTCACACAATGTGTGAAAAGGATCAATAATAATAAGACCAAATTTGGGGCGGCACTACCCTCCGCCGTTGTTTTCGTAATCTGATAAAACCACACGAGGGGGAGGGGTGTTCAAATATCTCCCCAGCAGGTAGGTTAAATAAGGGGATCTCAGGTCAAGAGGTAAAACTGCGGTTTTGGGTTCAGTATGCTTTGCGATGCTTGTTTCTAGCATAAATCATCATCTTGAGTAAGAAAAAAAAAGAAAGTTTCGTCTATGAAACTCAATGCTCAATAATGGGTCATAGGCCATGGTCGAGGTCACCAATTTTCACAGTTGTATGTATGAGTTTATGACACTGGATCATACAAATGAAATGTAAATGTGCAGCCTTACTTGTAATACTCTGCATGCCCGTTATTGACATAATCAGGATCGCAGCTAATAGGGATAGATCGATATATCATATATAGAGATAGATCGAGATAGATCAATAGATCGCAGATAATAATAGTAATGTAAGCTCTGCCACAAACTATGTGCTATGTGGACCGACCATTTTGTAACCTTTGAAAGATCATAAGTTAGAAGCCGTTGCAGAATTTGACTTAAAACTCGCTACACATGTATAAAACACTAATATTCATACATACATACTTAAGTTTTTTATAATTATTGCACTTTTTTAATATATTGTTTTGGCTTTCATTTTGTTTTTTTAATTAAATGATAAGATAAATGCATTTTTGTTTAGATATCAGTTTGATAGTACTGTTCATTAGCTTTTATTTGATGTATTTAAAGTGTAGTTATCTACAAAACAGTATTTTCTACAACTTTTAATGTACGGCCTAGCTTGGCTCGAAATCTGTCCACTCGGAAGTGATGTCACTTTATATGGCGTCACTTTCTCGTGACACATTATAACCCCAAAATGTTCCTTTTGCTAACATGTGTAGAAACGATGCCCGAAAAGGTACTGCAAGTCTAGCGTTGATAGCTGCATTCATTCCTGAGATATGCCTAATATTATTTATGGAGGGGGGGCGGCTAAAAAGCCCCCTCAGTGACTCGCGGGTTAAGATGTTATTGCCGGCTGATAGGTCTATCGTAGACATCACTCGTAGTGCATGCTATTCACATCTCAGGAATTTGTGCGCCTCGGAAGTAAGAAATTAAGCTCAAGCTTCACTGCGCACTTTTTCGTGATGCGTTTTTGTGATATAGATATTGTTTTGTCATATCGGTTTCGCACTTATGCTCTTTCTAGCTTTTGCTCTTTTTCGCTCCCTCATGCAACCTTGGTTCGATTTGCATATTTTGCATTGAATTCAACATCATTATATTGACGTCTATTTTTCTAAATATTTTTGTTTCGTAGTAGACAGCAGTATTTGAATCCAAGATTTTGATATCTTCCATCAAACTAGCATCACATATAATTTTTGCCTGCTCTCACCCTTCAACTATACTGGCACGTAATGGTACATATGTTTGTAAATACCTGCTGTGTGTACCGCAGAGCTCGGCAGATTTCCAACAGCTATGTGACTTATGAGCATATATGCATCGTAAACAGGGTCGCACTCCACTTTTGATGCGTACGCGCTGCAGCTGCACGGCTATTAAACTACACGGCTATTTAACAAGGCTTCAATTTGCATCTCCCCAAACAACTATTTGCCTCTCTGGAGCCTCTCTGGAGCTCATTAAATGGTTATTAGGGAAACATAGATCACTTTGAACTTCATCAGCTTCTTTTTACTTGTGACTTGAGCTTATCGTTTAATAAATCAAGTTGACACCGCTTCAGACACAGCCTCAAATAATTTAAACCGAGCGTGCCGGTGCTCGCGCCAACCTCACCGTGGCGGCGAGGGGAGGAGGGGGGGGGGGCACTTAGATGCCCACCTCGAACTCGGCTCCTATGGAACCTAGACATAACCCCAAAACACTGTTCGAGAAGTCATCAAAAATCATTTTGAAAACTACTTCAGTATTTTTTTCCAGGTCAATATTAAGGTCACCATGAGGTCATCAAAGGTTAGATTTTCAGATTTAGGACTTCGCTCCAGACACACCAAAATTTTGGGAACTATGAGAATTAGGTACAAACGGAACAAGCAATCAAAAGCTATTGAAATTTGAAAATGCTTACATGTTCTCATATTTTAGCTCAGGTCAATTGTTTAGGCTCAAGAAGCCGTCGAAGGTAAAAAAGGTTATTTTTGCTACTTTGTTAATTTATTTAAGTTACTTTGACCTTAATTGACCTTTACTTCATAAACATAAGCTTTTGGTGGTCAAATGAGTATCAATATCGCTTTCCATGCGTAAAATGATCCATAAAACATGTGTTGCATAACTTTCGTAGACATTTTGCTTATAGTGACCTTTTGTGACCTGACTTTGACCTTTGATCTTTGCCAATAATCTCACTTTTGATCATGCAGGATGTGTATCATACGTTTAAGAGCACTTTGGGTGATTATGGTCGGAATCGAAGGCTTTGGATGGAAAGTATGGCTCATACACGAACATTAATTTATTTTGACCTTTGAACTGACGCCCCCTCAGTCAATGGTGTTCAGATCAGACCCCAGTCAATGCCGGGTTAACAGACTATATGAACAGAAATTGGTTCCTGGGCTGAATTAGACTGTGCGAAAATTTGTTTCGGATTCGTCCACTCCTCAGCAAATTATCGCAAAGCAGGGTCTCACGCGGTCTGAAATCCATAGCAGTCTGATCATCTGAGCTGGCCTGAGATGATCCGCGGTCAAGAGTCTTACAATATGTGGGTACTGGGTAATTGATGACCCATCAGCTGTTCCAAAAATGGCGGCACTACGCTATCCTCGAAAAACCCGAGGGGCGTCTAAACGTCCCCCCCCCCTCCTCGGCCGGCGCGGGTTAACAGGTGGCATGATCAACAATCAGCATGCTGGACTACAAAAGTGCAAGAAAGAAGCTGATTAAACATATCTGTATTTTGATCCTTTCTCATATTTACCTTTTTGTTTATCGCTTCTGCGTTTTCTAGTTACACTTTTGAGACTTTGCACTTCGTTTTTTAGGTTTACCGTATCGATTATGCACTTTTTCCTCTCCTCACTTTCTTATTTCAAGTGACTTTTGCACTTATACCGTATAGTGTATACTTATCAACGTGAAGAAAATGCTTTTATTGACGCGAGAAAACGTTAAGTCGACCTGATTAAAAAAGAAACAATAAATTGTTAAAGCGCGCAGTTGAGCCCACGATAGGACATAAACGCTCAATGTCGATATATGGCCGTCGCACGGATCTCGTGGCCAATGACCTCGGGACGACTGAAATCAAATCAACGACGCTCTCCGCTGTGTGACCGACTGTCGGGCGAGAGATGCATCCTGATGTCAGCGGACGATTCATGAGAAGAGACGAGGCTCCAGCTGACGGACGATCCATGAAGAGGGACGAGGCTCCAGCTGACGGACGATCCATGAGAAGGGACGAGGCTCCAGCTGACGAACGATTCATGAGAAGAGACGAGACTCCAGCTGACGGACGATCCATGAGAAGGGACGAGGCTCCAGCTGACGGACGATCCATGAGAAGAGACGAGGGCCCCACTGATCGGACGATCCTGAGAAGGGACGAGGCCCAGCTGAACGGACGAACCATGAGAAGGGATCGGTGCCCAGCTTGAACGGGACGATCCAATGAGAATGGACGAGTGCTCCAGCTGACGTAACTTACATATGTAAATGGGACGAGGCTTTCAGCTGACGGACGATCCCATGAGAAAGGGACGAGGCTCGCTGACGGACGTAATCATGAAAGGACGAGGGCTCCAGCTGACGGACGACCATGAGAAGGCGAGGCTCCAGCTGACGAAACTGATTCATGAGAAGGGGACTGATGGCTTAGCGACGAAAGCGATCCATGAGAAGGGACGAGGCTCCAGCTGACGGACGATCCATTGAGAAGGGACGAGGCCTCAGCTGACGGACGATCCATGAGAAGATGACGAGGCTCCAGCTGACGGACGATCCATGAGTGAGGTGACAGTACTGGTCTCGTTGCAGACGATCCATGAGAAGGGATGAGCTCTCAGCTGACGATACGATTCATGGAAGAGACGAGGCTCCAGCTACGAACGATTCATGAGAAAGAGACGAGGCCTCCAGCTGACGGACGATCATGAGGAGGGAGAGGCTCCAGCCTGCGGACGATTCCATGAGTGAGGATCGAGCTTCAAGCTGAAGGACGATCCATGATGAAGGGGACGAGGCTCCAAGCTGATCGAACGATCTATGAGACGATGACGAGGCTCCAGCTGTACGGACGATTCCATGAAAGAATAGACGAGGCTCCAGCTGACGGACGATCCATTGAAAGGGACGAGGCTCCAGCTGACGACGATCCAGAGAAGAGTACTGAGGCTCCAGCTGACGGAACGCCATGAAGGAAGGACGAGGCCCACTGACGGACGATCCATAGAGTAGGACGAGCTCCAGCTACGGAACATCCAATGAAAGGGACGAGGCTTCCAGCTTACGGACGATCCATAGAAGGACGAGGCTTTCCAGCTGAGAACGAATCCATGAGAAGGGGACCGAGGCTTCCAGCTACGGACCATTCTCCATGAGAAGGGAACGAGGCTCAGCTGACGGACGATCCATGAGAAGGGACGAGGCTCCAGCTGACGGACGATCCATGAGAAGGGAACGAGGCTTCCAGCTATGACGGACGACCATGAGAAGGGACGAGGCTCCATTCTGTACGGGACGATCCATGAATGAGGCGAGGCCTCGCTGAGGACGATCCATGAGAAGTTTTTTGGACGAGGCTCCAGCTGACGGACGATCCATGAGAAGGGAACGAGGTCCACTGACGGACGATTCATGGAAGGGACGAGGCTCCAGCTGACTGACGATCCATGAGAGGACGAAAGGCTAGCTGTACGGACCGATCTCATGAGTTAAGGGTACGTAGGCTTTCCATTGCGGACGTCATGAGAAGATATTGACTGAGGCTCCAGCTTGACTGATACGATCCTTATTGTTATGTATATGTGGACTGATTGGTCCTCAGCGACTGTACATCCTAGAGTAAGGTGTACGTAGTGCTTCCAGCTGACGGACGATCCGATTGATATAGGGACGAGGCTTCCAGTGACGGACTGATCCTATGAGAAGTGGACGAGTGTCAGCTGACTGAAACGAATCCTGAATAGGGACGAGGCTGCCTAGTCTGAACGGTTTTACGATCCACGAAAAGGGACGAGGCCTCAAGCTGACGAACGGATCATCGATTGAAGGGACGAGGCTCCAGCTGCCGGACGATCCATTGAGATAGGGTTCGAGGCTCCAGCTGATCGTAACTGATCCATGTAGAAAGGGACGAGGTCTCCATGCTGATCGGACGATCCTGAAAAGGGACGAGCTCCAGCTGACGGACGATCCATGAAGAGGACGAGGCTCCAGCTGACGGACGATCCATGAGAAGGGACGAGGCTCCCAAGCTGACGGACGATCCATGAGAAAGGGACAGGCTCCAGCTGACGGACGATCCATGAGGAGGGACGAGGCTCCACTGCGGACGAATCCATGAGAAGGGACGAGGCTCCCAGCTGAGCGGACGAATCCATGAGAAGGGAACGAAGGCTCCAGCTGACCGGACGATCCCATGAGAAGGGACGAGGCTCCAAGCTGACGGACGACCATGAGAAGGCGAGGCTCCAGCTGACGGAACGATCCATGAAGAGGGACGAGGGCTCCACTGACGGACGATCCATGAAAGGGACGAGGCTCCAGCTGACGGACCGATCCAATGAGAAGGGACGAGGCTCCAGCTGACGGACGATCCATGAGAAGGGACGAGGCTCCAGCTGACGGACGATCCATGAAGAGGGACGAGGCTCCAGCTGACGGACGATTGGCTCAGCTCATGGTTTGAGAAGCGCTGACTGAGAGCCACCTGATGTGCCGTCTGACTGATCGGTTATTGAATATTTTGATGAAGATTGCGATGGAGGCGGGGGTAAATATGACCGGCGAGATAAAGAACATGTGTCGACCTCGGATAACCACTGTCGTAGCTGTCGTGCATCGCCTCATGTGGCGCATTCGAGCTCTCGCCTCTTACGCTATCCGAGTAACTGCCAGTCGTGCTCGGCTTGAATGGCACCTAAACTCTGTCTTTGGCAGCGGCGGTGTTAGTGGCACTACGATTCATATGGATTTCAGTGCGATTGACACGATATTGATAAAAAATATAATTTCACCACGTCTTCTGCGATGTTTCGTCCTCATGAAAGAAAGTGTGCTCTCGTTTTTACCAATCGCAAATTGGACAGTCGCTAGAATCCAATCTATTACCGGCTTATCTTCATAGTAACCGAGCTTAGCCAAGTTGAAGAGCGGGCCGTTTACTAACAACTCTACAATGATCCATACAGTAATCCTTCCCTGCCTCCCACCCGCACGGTTTCCGCTCTCGTCGCGCTTCATTAAAGGAAATAGTTCACTTTTTTTCTAACACGATTTGACTATATTTTGAAATACAACTTCTTTTTTTCTTTTCATAATGTCAAAAATAGCCATACATCGTTCCGGTTCAGGACAGAAGAACGTACATTATTCATTTTATCAAAACTATATCCGTTCTCTCGGCAACGTCAAACGTGGCTCAGCCAATCAGATATTCGAAAGTAGTCGCGTAAGATTACTGTATAGCCTCTGCCCGGGTGAGTGAGGCCCACATTCTTGACATTTCTTATTTATGGCCCACATTCCTTCGACAAAAAGTCAAATATATTCGGCTGGAGAGCCCTTTCAGCCCAGAAAACTTGCTGTTAAGGGTTTTTCAACACGGGCATCAAAACTGCTATCTCAGTTCAAAACCCATGTTGAAGGTGAACTATTTCCTTTAATCAGATTTATGGCCATTTCCGATCTCATATTTTATGTAAATGACCAGGGAGAGCTTTCCCTAATGCTTTTCAAGTCCCAAATCTGAGCAAATAACTCCATATGATAGACAATCCAAAAGTTCTGACTAAATTACGATCCGGTACGATCAGCATTGCTACTTTCTGGCCTTTGGTTTTCTTTCAAAAAAATAAATAATAAAACTAACATTTGCGAAGCGGAAAAATGTGCCCCATTTCACAGCAGTAACGGCGTATTTCAGTCTCTCGGCCCACTGCTATACGTCAGCATTGCCAACGAACTTATCCTGCATGCAAAAAGCGTAGTTGTTCAGTTCGCTAGGAAGGTTCAAATATTCGCTGGTGGTAAATTTATATTACAAAAATCCAATGATGATCAAACAAATCGGGCTTTTCTTGATATCGGGTTTTGAGCGAGCGCGTTCAAAGTCAAAGTCAGTCAGGCTCAGCTGTTGTATTTGGAAGATCTCGAAACTCACGTCACTCCAGCTAGCTTCATTTTAAATTTCGTTGGGATTTCAGCAGGTGATCTCAGGTAAAATCACGTGATTGTATAATGTGGCCATTTACAATTTTGATTATTCTGCATCTGCATAACTGAATCGACTTCGGTACAAGAGGTCTTCAATGGTAAAAAATGAGATAGTGTCTTATGTAGATATTGTATTGGTAGTTATATATTTGAAAATATCATAGTCACCAACACGTCTATTGGTAATAACTTTGCACGAAACTGTACTGGAGAGTTCAATTGCACTAGATTATTCATGCAATGAAACGTTTTGTATTCATGTAATGAAACGTACTGCATTGTGAAGACATTTTTCCCGTCTTCGAGATCGAACATCTCCATGGTGAGAAGAAATTATCTAGGCGCACATAACTGCCCTCGCTGTTTGTGGCATTATCGTGAATGTCAAAAATGGCACTGCACGACTAATGGAAAATATCACCAGGACTCATCAAAGGGAATCTGATATTTTATGGATGTAGGATGCAAGCAACAGTTTGTGGATTAAATATAACTTCACCTCGAGACAATGCTTAGGATCCGGCTCCAAGACTTAATAGTTTGTTCTACACCATCAATTAGTTTGGTTCCCAACTCAAATGGCCGATTTGAGGCATGTTATCGGTTGCAACCGGCCTCAAAACATTGAGAACAACAATCTGTGCGCGACCAAGCCGTCGCGTCGTCAGTCGGCCGGCATGTGGCAATAAAGTCTCCTCCGAGTGGCGGTAAGTGGCAGTATGCCGCGGCCGCGGCCCGGTGCCAGCCGCTGCTGCAGTTTCCCACGACGAGCGGCCGCCATCCGGCCCGCTGACGGGGGGGGGGGGGGGCGGAGGTCCGGATCAGACAGATTGGTCAGCTGAGGGACACAAACGGGCTCAGCGCCGACCGCAGATACCTCGACCACAGCCGCTAATTTGCACTCCTGGCTCACTGTCAGCGCCAAAAGCTTCTTTCTCGGGAAAATAATTAGGTCCTGGTGATCTTGGCTGGCTTAACATGCAGGGCTTCTGGAAACAAGATCAACTGGCAATATCAGATTAAAGAGTGAACAGTAAAAAATATCATAAAAGCGTTTTGAACGTCAGGTTATTAAATATAAACAGACGTTAGACGTTTGTATTATGTAAAACATTTAATCGATATAATACTTACTTAAGAATGGATGGTATGGTTAATACAACATTTTGCCATGCAATATGTGCAACTTTGGAACTCAGTAATGCTATTTCTAAGCGGTGTCACTTACACGTTTCCGGCGAATGTTCCGAATGATAATGCCCGTCAACAATATTAAACTGTCAATGGTTAATTTAGCTTAATAATGCATTACTAAATCAGCATTAGTATGATGGATAGGAGCCGTTTTCATGATGGATTATTTTGCGCGAAATGTTTTAAAACATCTTAAAATGTTTTGAAATGTTTTAGTATAAAAGTTTTAGTATACTTATTCTTTCCTTAAAGGGAATATTTCACTTCTCTGAAAGTTGTCCAATGTACGCCGCTTGTGGTGCAAAATATGAGTAAATTGCTGCGAACACCGATTCTGACATTTGTTTTCTCACTAAACAGTGCTTCCAATTTTCATGAAAAACTAGGTTTTTTTAGAAATTGGGCCCGATGACGTCATAATTAAGGAATTTTGGGAATAGAAAAAAATTCACGAGCTGCAATATGATATGACTATGTGTATGCTAATGTAAAGCCAATGTAACAAGTCTAACTTTCATCAACATTTGATTTAAAAAGGGATGAACGACATCGGCTTTTAAGCGCTACTCCTAATACACTAGGGCCTTATTTTTTTGCAGATGTCAAAAACCAAACTCAATTTACTTTCGATTAGACCTCTGTTAGGGTGTTTTAACTTCTACAATACTTAATTTCAATGGAATTCCAACAACTTGGCCATCTCAACTCAAATCTTATGTTAATGTGAAACATTCCCTTTAACTACGCAACTTTTGCAAGCGATTTTTGTCTTGAAATGTCTCTCAGAATTTGGTAATATTTTGGTAAGAATATAGTATGTTACAAAATTGCGGTTTGGTGGTAACTAGCAAGATATTTATGTATAGGTTAGCTGTAAAAGTGTCACTAGGTTAGTGTCTTCACCTAGTGACACTTTTCAGAACATCTCGAAACATTTCAATGTAGGGCACACTATTGGTCGCTCAACAAAGCGACAACCCCTTGACTCATAATGGACTCGCCTCCAGCGAATCATTTCTAGAGCATTAATGCGCCATGCGAAGGCAGACCTGTGATCCATCACGCTGCCAGATTGAGTAACTAATATGGCGGTATGCTCAACTGAACGAATGGACTCTAGACGCAAATGTTCTTAAGAAACGGACAATTTTGTATCATTATCTTGTAATGAGCTCATTTCATGTTTCCATAACTCTTGAATAATGATAATATATCGCCTTAATGAGTAACTTACTTTTCTTGGAATATATCGTATACCACAACATTCATAGGCTATAACATTTAAAAACATCTTAAGATGTTTTAAAACATTTCGCGCAAAATAATCCATCGTGAAAACGGCTAGTATTTCGATAACTAAGTATTACCATAATAATGCTGAATCTGCATATTCTTGTATAATTTGTGAAATAATTACGCAATTTGCATAATGACTTGTAATGTAGTCTTTCATTGTAAGGCAAATTAAAACTCCTGTAGGCTGCTTTTAGTAATACAAACCAACCTAAACAGCACTGAGTTTATATATCTAAATTTTAAGATCAGAAATTTAATATAGCAAAGCATATGTTTGCCAGATATATATTAAATAATGGTTTCATTATTTACCTAGCTGTGCGGGCAACAAAATCTATGAATAGCAATTCACAAATTCCATGATCCGTTTACATCAACGTCCCCTCTAGTGGATCCAACGGGGAAGGGCGACAGAGGCCTTAGTCCCCCTCCAAATACCTGAAATCGGCGAAATTTGACACATTTTCTAATGAAGAAGGAAATGTAATAAACTTTTACAAAGGCATGTTTGTTTTAAACCGTTCAATAAGGATACAAGGAAGCCAAATCCTATGAGTTTCCAAATTTGTTGAAACTTGTTAAAATTTAGCCGCCCTCCAATTCGTCTGCAGCCCACGTTCTGGATCCGCCAGTGTACGTCCCCGTACTGACGAGTGATAGCTGCTTACCTGCAGCTACATCGACCGTGTGTTGTTCGCTGTCTGTCTGTCTGTCTGTCTGTCTGTCTGTCTGTCTGTCTGTCTGTCTGTCTGTCTGTCTGTCTGTCTGTCTGTCTGTCTGTCTGTCTGTCTGTCTTCTCCGTCCCGTCTCCGTCTCCGTCTCCGTCTCCGTCTCCGTCTCCGTCTCCTCTCCGTCTCCGTCTCCGTCTCCGTCTCCGTCTCCGTCTCCGTCCGTCTCCGTCTCCTCTGTCTGTCTCCGTCTGTCTGATCTCCGTCTGTTCTGTCTCCGTTGTCTGTCTCCGTCTTGTTGTCTCACGTCTTCTGTCTGTCTCCGTCTGTCTGTCTGTCCTCCCGTCTGTTCTGTCTGTCATCCGTCTAGTCTGTCTGTCTCCGTCTGGTCTGTTCTGTCTCTGTCTGTCTGTCTTGTCTCCGGTCTGTCTGTCTGTCTCCGTCTGTCTGTCTGGTCTCCGTCTGTTGTCTGTCTCCGTCTGTCTGTCTGGGTCTCGTCTGATCTAGTCTGTCTCCGTCTGTCTGTCTGTCTCCGCGTCTGTCTGTCTGTCTCCGTCTGTCCCGTCTGTCGTCTGTCCGTCTGTCGTCCTGTCCGTCTGTCCGTACTGTCGTCTGTCCCCGTCTGTCCCCGTCTGTCCGTTACTTGTCCGATCTGTCGCGTTTCTGTCCGTATGTCGTCCTGTCCGTCCCTGTCCGTCTGTCCGTCTGGTCCGTCCCTGTCGTCTGTCCGTCTGTCCGTCTGTCCGTCTGTCCGTCTGTCCGTCTGTCCGTCTGTCGCGCTGTCCGTCTGTCCGTCTGTCCGTACTAGTCCGTCTGTCCGTCGTCCGTCTGTCCGTCTGTCGTCTGTCCCGATCTTGTCCGTCTGTCCGTCTGGTCCGTCTGTCCGTCTGTCCGTACTGTCGTCTGTCGTCTGTCCGTCTGGGTCCGTCTGTCCGTCTGTCCGTCTGTCCGTTCTGTCCGTCTGTCACGTCTGTCCGTTGTCCGTCTGTCCCGTTCTGTCCGTACGGATCGTCCGTCGTCGGTCCGTCCGTCCGTCCGTCCGTCCGTCCGGTCGCGTACGTCCGTCCGTCCGTCCGTCCGTCGGTCCGTCCGTCCGTCCGTCCGTTCCGTCATCCGTCCCGTCCGTCCCGTCCGTCCCGTCCGTCCCGTCCGTCCCGTCCGTACCGTCCGTCCCGTCCGTCCCGTCCGTCCCGTCCGTCCCGTCCGTCCGTCCGTCCGTCGCGTCGTTCCGTCGTCCGTCGGTCCGTTCGCGTCCGTCCGTCCGTCGCTCGTCCGTCCGTCCGCGTCCTTCGTCCGTCGTCGTCTGTCCGTCCGTCCGTAACGTCGTCCGTCCGTACCGTCCGTCCGTCCGTCCCGTCCGTCCGTCCGTCCGTCCGTCCGTCCGTCCTCCGTCCGTTCCGTCTGTCTGTATCTCTCTCCCTTCTCCAGTGTCGGTCCGATGTCTGACCCTGTGTATCCGTCTGTCCAGCAGTCTGTCCAGTGTCGGTCCGATGTCTACCCTGATTGTCCGTCTGTCCCGCAGTCTGTGCAGTGTCGGTCCGAGTCTGACCTGTTGTGTCCGTCTGTCCCGCAGTCTGTTCGCAGTGCGGTCCGATGTCTGACCCTGTGTGTCCGTCTGTCCCGCAGTCTGTGCAGTATGTCGGTCCGATGGTCCTGACCCTGTGTGATCCGTCTGTCCCGCAGTCCTTGTCCAGTGTCGTCCGAATTTTGACCCTGTGTGTCCGTCTGTCCCGCAGTCTGTGCAGTGTCGGTCCGATGTCCTGACCTGTGTGTCCCGTCTGTCCGCGCAGTCTGTCAGTGTCGGTCCGATGTCTGACCCTGTGTGTCCGTCTGTCCCGCAGTCTGTCCAGTGTCGGACCGATGTGACCCGGCCCCTGACCGGAGGCAGGATGTGCGGCGGTCGGAGCCGCCTGGGTCGGGTCGCTGCCCTGGTGGCCGTGCTTGTCTGCACTCTGCCCGCCAGTCTGGGCCAGGCGGCACCGCCCAGCAGCTCGGACCCGTTCGAGGCGTTCGGTTCTGGGGAGGTGCGCACCCTGTCAGAGATGTCTGACATGATGGGTGCCCGCGCACCGCCGCCGGCTCCGGCGTCCGCTGGCCGGCCGCCCTTCAGTCACGTCAGTCGGCTGCCGCCGCCGCCGTTCCTGCCGCGCTGGGAGTGCTGCCATCTCTCGGAAGACCTAGTCAACTGGCGTGTCAACTGCAGCGAGCCGGGTCGGTCCGGTGAGACCAGCTGGCTGAGCCTGCAGCCTGGGTGCGCCTGCTGTAACTCGACCGACAGCCAGGCCGGGCATCAGCTCGAGTGTATCTGCCACGGCTCCCACATCACGGAGGTGCCGCAGACGCTGCCGGCCGCCGCCAGTCTCATGTGAGTACCGAGACATTGAGAGACATCAGCGAGACCATTGACAAGTTCAGACACACACGGACAAATGTGATTTGTCTTGCATTGCTGCATGTATTGACGTCAACAGACATTCCACGAATACGCGTGGCTATTACGCGTCATGGGTCAGTTAAGTAAAACAATAGGGAAGTCATAACCGTCACGATGGAAGCCAATCAAACTATCACGCAAACGTACACACAAACAAACACGCATATATCGTAGCCCACTATTGCAGAAAGAAAGACCGGGCCGCCCGTTTAAAACGTGTCGGTTCCAGCCCCCTCATATCAGCAGGCAACGCGTTCAGCAGCAATGCCGCGCAGTACGAAAACGAACGCTGTCCTGCCGCCGTTCTCATAGCAGGTGGGCGCAGGTACCGGTCCTGTCGCGTGACACGCTCACAGGGCCGCGCATCAGCGTAGGTGCGGAGCAAAGACGCGAGGTTCGCAGGCTCACCCAGCACACATGCTTTATGAGCAACAATCTCTGTCTGGAGATCGCACATCTGGCGTGGCGCGAGGAGGTTCAGGTCATCCCGCGCGCGAGATACATGATCAATTTCTGAGTCCAGTAAGACACTGGTGCCACATTCCTGCTTGCATGAGTCTGTTTAGCGCTAGAGCCGAACATTGCCATATACAGAGATACAGTATCTCACGCGCGAGATGACCAGACCGTGCACAATTGTGAACATCACGCGCTGCGGGAAAAAGTGCCTCAGGTGGCGGAGTCCGATCAGAAGGCCGACACTCTTTCGCACCACGTCACTGACAAGAGCGTCCCAGCTAGCGGGAAGTCAAACAGCACGCCGAGGTTTTTAACAAACCGGCTCTCCTGGGTGGTCTCCCCACCGACCCGCACGTTGACAGGTGAGAGGTTGCGGTTGTTCTGCCGGGTGCCAAGGAGAAGGATTTCAGTTTTGGATGCATTGAGTTTAAATCCGTGCGCATGTAACCACAACGATAAGGAGGAAAGTGTAATCCCCATGCTTAGGATGAGGCTAGGAAGGCTGCGTTTGAGATCGGATATAAGGACCTGGGTATCGTCAGCGTACTGGGTCACATAAGCGTCCAGTGCGTGCAGGCTGAGGTCGTTGGCAAAAATAGTAAATAACAGAGGACCGAGGGCTGATCCCTGGAAGACACCAATGGTATTGAAAAGAGGCTTGGAGATCACTTTGACACCAGAAGAGGAAGAGATGCAAACTGACTGAGTATGATCAATGAGATAGGATGAAAACCAGGCCGGGTCAATGCCATAGAGCTGGAGTTTGGAAAAAGCTGTGAATGAGGAATAGCGTCAAAGCATTTACTAAGGTTCAAGAGGCACAAACGGGAGACATTTCCATGGGCCATGTTGGAAAATATGTGGTTAGTGATGGAGAGCAGAGCGGTTTCTTTAGAATGGCGGAGACGAAAACCATGTTGAGATGGGGAGAGGAGATGATTATCAGACATGTAGGCAGACAGCTTGCGCTGTACCATAAGCTCGACGATTTTGGCCATGATTGGGACTATAGAAAAAGGACAATAGTTAGAGACCAGGGTTGGGTCGCCAGATTTGAAAATGGAATGAACCAGAGATCTGCGTGCCAGCTCCCGCCCCTCTCTGCGTCCGGCACCACCCGGTGTCCCTTTTCCCTCTCCCATATCTCCAATGTGTGCGAGTCGTTCGCCTCGGGCCCCCCAGTGTCCACTAGCGTCTGCGCCGCGAATGTTCCATTGGGGTCGCCGTGCTGCCGTCCTGCACACTGCACAACAATGCCTTCCCTTATTCCCATTTGGCTGATGTTTGGTCGGTCCCCGCCAGTTATTTCCTTCAAGCGAGTCCCTTTTGTCTTACTTCACCGTCTCATGTCCTGGAGAATTCAAGCGCCCTTGTTTCCATTCCAATACGTCGGGCCACTTTCCATTATTTATAGAATCACGTGGGTGCATAGTGTCTGCGGTGTGCCGATTGTCTTCTCTTCGTGCTCATGTTTTCTGTGTGGCAGTAGAACAGACAATTGCAATGCCCCATCAGATAGTGCATAATCTCAGACGGTGCTGACATTCGCGTAAAACATATCGCAAGTGTCCTCCATATCGTGATAGGTGGGCGCCGGTCCGTTACTCCGTTACTCCGTTACTAACTAAGTTACTTTTTTGAGTAACGGAATAACGGACTTGTTACATTTTCTAAGTAATGGACCGAGTAACGGAAGTTACTTTTGTGTTCCGTTACTTCGTTACCTTTTAGTCCTTTATTCCGTTACTCCGTTACTCCGTTACCTTTTCCTATGCCTACTTGTTAGTTGTTACTCTTTACGCTCGGGCTTATTCGCCATAGCTAGCACAATCAATGCCTTAGGTACGTGAAAAATAAAATGTTATATGGCGTAAAGGGCTGCCAGGCCCAAATAACGTGATCGTACCTGTTGGGCTGTTGCTTAAAGGGAATGTTTCACATTAACATAAGATTTGATTTGAGATGGCCAAGTTGTTGGATTTCCATTGAATTAGTATGTAGAAGTTAACACCCACAAGGTTGAATCGAAAGTAAATTTGAGGTTGGTTTTGACATCTGCAAAAAATAAGGCCCTAGTGTATTAGGGTAGCTTTTTTTAAGCCTTGTCACGAGTGACCCTCCCACTATCCAACGCGACAACCGCACCTTACGTTAACACCACAAAGATATAAAAAATATTAAGTTCGCGCCACACTCAAGGAACAAAACATCAAACAAAATCTTAAAGATAGTTTCCCTTGAGCGTTAGAATTATGTATAGTCAAGCATGTTGTGGCAGATATGTGAATTGATTCTGAAAAGCCTATTGAGCCAAAAGGTGCCAAAAAGTGGGTTGTTTGTTTATTGGAACACGCCTTCTCCCCCTAAACGTGCCTGGGTAGTCAACGACCAACACAGTCAGAGACCGGTTGTCGGAGGTACAGCCCAGGCACCACAAAAGCGTTGGGGGGGGGGGAAGGTATTAGCAAGGATTAGTTACATAAGGGCAGAGCTATACTACGTAATTTACATTTTTGTTTGGTTTTAATTGAAAGTTGTTAAGTTGTATGCTACAATTTAATCACCAAATATTTTT